>JAXRKP010000042.1:492500-537500 GCA_037039925.1 Doris montereyensis
TTATTTCTATCTTAGTTTTTATGGTATCTGCTTTGGTTTGATCTCTTATTTTTGTGTGTCTGATTTTGTCTCTTTTAGTGTTCCCTACTACTCTTATTAGATATTTCATTTCGGCTGCCTGCACTCTACTGTATTCCCTACTGTCTAAGGTCCAGGTTTCACTGCCATAGAGGAGAGTAGGACAATAAACTGTGTTGTATACTGCCATTTTGGTTTTTGTTGACAATTCTTGTTTACCTACAAATGCCTTTTCTAGATGGTTATATATTGCACTTGCCTTTTGATTCTCTGGCTGATTTCTTCTCTTAGTTTACCCTCTGAGTTAATGATTACTCCTAGGTAATTGTAGCTGTGAACTTGTTCTAAATTCTCCCTGCCTAGTTTAAGATTTTGTGTTTTAACTTCCCTAGTTACTAGCATTGTTTTGGTTTTCTTTGCATTTACTCTCATTCCTCTTTTATTTAATTAATACTCCCTTATGTTGATATTCGACTAGAGGTCCCTTTCTGATTTTCCAAACAGAACTAAATCATCAGCAAATGAAAGCATTGATACATTTACTGGTTTGAGCTTCCACATACCTACATTCATTTGCTTCATTTTTGAGGATGCCTTTGCGACTGAATCCACAAATATGATAAACAAAAGAGGACTTAGAGTACAACCCTGTATTACTCCTATATCTACATCAAATTCTTCAGATATATTTCCAAATACTCTCACTGCACATGTTGTTGATTGTAAAACCTTTTAATAGCTTCTATTAAATTTTGCTCTACGTTGTGTTCTTTTAAAGAATACCACAGTTCGTCCCTCCTCACAGTGTCAAATGCCCTTTCTAAGTCAATAAAACACAGGTGCAAGTCAATGTTTCTCTCATGAATTTTTCTATTATTTGTCTAATTGTAAATATGTGATCTTGTACACTTCTTCCTGGTCTAAATCCACTCTGGTGTTCTTCAATCTGATCCTCTACTCTTTTCCTTAGTCTCATTTCCAGAATCCTGGCATACACTTTTTCTGGTACGCTAAGTAGTGATATCCCTCTATAGTTTGAGCATTCTTAGTTGAACCTTTCTTATGTATTGGTACTACCAGTTCCCTTTTTCCAGTCGTCTGATACCTGTTTGGACTTCCATGCTTCTTGACATATTGCATGTAGTAGTTTGTCTGCCTCTCTCCCTTGGTTTTTAATCATTTCTGGATAAATTTGATCTGCTCCTGGGGCTTTTCCTAATTTCACTTTTCTTATAGCTGTTTGAAGTTCTTCCACTGAGATATCTACATTTTCAGCTGTCTCATCTCGATTACTTGTTACTCTTAATAATTGATCTGTACTCCTTGTTTCATATGTTCTGGAGGGTTTATGTAATTGTTGAAAATATTTTCTCCACGTTTCCATGATTTCGCTGTCTCCTTTCATTATTTCTCCTTTGGCGTTCTTAATTTCTCGTATTGGGCATGCTTTGGTCTTTCTCATGCTCTTCATTGCTCCCCAGAACAGCTTTTGATTTCCTTGATAACTTTCATGAAGTCTTTGTCCAAACTCTTCCCACTGTTCCTGTTTTGCTTTCCTAACTTCCTCTTTGGCGGTAGTTCTTTCACTAACATAATCTATCCTATCCTCTGGTCTCTTTTTTTGCAAGTATTTCTTCCAGGCATCCTTCTTTTCTTTGATCTTATTCTTGACATTCTCATTCCACCATGCTGTTCTTTTCCCATCTCCTTTAATTTGTTTCCTACCACAGACCTCTTTAGTACAACTGAGCAGTGTTTCTTTATACATCATTTGCCACTTTTCTTCTATTGTGCTTTCCTTCAGATCCATCTGCCTTTCACTGATAGATCGTTTTTTTATCGTGGATTGGTACATTTGTTTTACTATTGGTTTATTTAGTTCTTCTATTTTGAGTGTAATAGCTTTCTTCTCTTGACTTTTCTGTTTGTTTTCTTCAGTTATTAATCTCATTTTGGCTATCACTAGGTGATGATCACTAAATATTTCAGTTCCTCTGTTTACTCTAGCATCCATTGTACTGTAAAAAAGGAGCTGCTAACTATTATGTAGTCTATCATTGACTTTTGACATCTGTCTTCATTTAGTCTTGTGTATTTTGTATCTTTATGAGGAAAAATGTTATTCTTTAGGCAAAAATCTATTAGTCTCTCTCCATTTGGAGAAGTTGTTGTCTCTCCTTCTTTACCTGTTACTCCTCCTGATGTTTCTACATTGTTGCCTACTCTAACGTTCAAATCTCCTAAAACCATTAATTCCAATTTGGGTTTGATATTCTCAGCAGCTATTTGTAAATCATTTTCGAAGATATCTTTATCTTCTTTGGTGGCATCTTCGTTTGGTCCATAAGCTATTAATAATTTAATTTCTCTTCCTTTTGGTTTAAAATTTACCTCTAATAGCCGTGAGCTTACCAATTTCCAACTTTCTAGTAGTATTTCTTGCCTTTTATGCATTAGGCGGCCTACTCCTGCTCTATCTCTATCTTTGACATCTACTCCTGGGAAGAGTAAAGTATGATTTGGTCCTAGAATTTCTATTCCTTGTCCTTTTTGTTTTGTTTCTGTAATAGCCAAAATGTCTACTTTGAATTTTTCCATTCATTCAGCTATTTCTAACTCCTTTCCATCAATTGCCCTAACATTCCATGTTCCAAAAATTACAGTCCGTGTTCTTTTCCAGAGTCGTCTTTGAAAGTTCAAGCCGTGTATATCATTGTATATATTACTTTGAATCAGGTTGTTTTGGATAAGCAGGGGATAAGCCTACTGTACCCTAGGTAGATGGTGGGGTTGCTAACTTGAGGCTCCCTACCGGGCTTTGTTATTTTTGTCAGGGTGAACTCTCTTAGCCTTTAGTCATTCAAGACCAGTCTGCAAGGCAGCAGGTTGTTATTTTTTTCAGAGTTAACTCCCTTAGCCTTTGGTCAGTCAAGACCGGCCTGCAAGGCAGCAGGTTGTTTTCTTTCAGGATTAACTCCCTTAGCCTTTGGTCAGCCAAGACGTGCCTGCAATGGCAGCAGGAGACTCGTAGAGGGCGGATCATCTACTCCTCGTACAGGTGCTTACCTGGCAACTGCCCGGACAAATTTAAACAACATTTCTTTCCTGATTATCTAGTGGATGCGTATTTGACAGCAAAAAGTCACAACTGGTCTTTAAATAAAAAAATAAATCCTTTTTACATATGTTACGTCACTGTCTCAAATAAATAATATTCTGTCAGTCTTTCAGTCTTAATTTGTCTGTTTATTAATTTTTGTATCATACATTTTTTATTCCATCTAATATTGATCTAACCACCCGTTTGCCTCCCTGTCTCTGTCTGGCTGTGTCTCTGTTTTCTGTTTTATATATATATATATATATATATATATATATATATATATATATATATATATATATATATATATATATATATATATATAAACATACAAGCATTTTACACCCCGGGGTGATGCCAAATGCAATAAGATCGAGTTAGTATTCGATATTGAGGTTACGCGGGTTGGCGTGAAATGCCGGCTTACTATTCCAACTTTTTAATGAAGTTGTTCAAAATGGCGGGCTAGCAGATTGAAAATGATACTCACAAAGACGGGGAAACAATGGAGTATACATTAATTCAACGTCAATTTTGACAGAACATTTTCTCAAGCAAAAACGATCTGGGGGTGATTTAAAGCCTACATGAAAAATATGGTTACTCTCAGTGGCCTAATAACAGAGCCTTTGGCGAACAAAGAGCGACCAACTCATAATTATATAATATATATCTGTATGTCAGTCTGTTTGTATGTCGCTCTCTCTCTCTCTCTCTCTCTCTCTCTCTCTCTCTCTCTCTCTCTCTCTCTCTCTCTCTCTCTCTCTCTCTCTCTCTCCGCACACACACAACACACACACACACACATACACACACACATTTCTGTATGTAACTAATAATTCATGGAAAGTTACTGATTCACAGTGATTCTGTTGTGATTTAACATTGAAAGATATTTTTTCTGTACGCAGGTGTGGTGTTAGTGTCAGTGCTACTGGCACATTAAATAAACGGCCCGTTGAAGTCAAAGGATCTGACACCGACATCTCATCAGATTGTCCTAATGAATTCAATGTTCCCAACTTGTCTCAGGACAATAATCTATTTGTATCTAACAAAAACATGCAGATACTGATGAAGACGCACAGGCTTCAGGAAATCTTTGTACCTCGCACCACAAAGCGTTCAATCCTTTTTAACCAAGTGTACGGTGGAGCTCAACATCCAGGCCAGAGCCAATCTCTACGACGGTAATCCAGTTACAGGATAAATTACTGCTGCAAGACGTGAGTATTATTAATGTTACCGTTCACAAAGTGGCGTCAGTGGTCTGGTTGTTAAGCTGACGGATTTGGGAACATGAAGTTCTGAGTTCGAAACCTGGTAAAGTTGGGTCCGACGTTGTGTTCCGTGGGGAAAACATTTAAGATGCGTTTTCTCACTCGACCCAGGTGTAAATGAGAACCGACATTAGGTTGGGAATAGAGACATGGCGTCCTATCCAGGAGATAATTATTATCACCTGTTCGACTTCACACCTTTTATAATTATAATTACATCATGTTACATTCATAAGTCCTCAGCAATGAACCGATACTGAAATTTTTGCAAGGGGAAATCAAAGCTAAAAAGCATACAGGCACTTCACAAATAAATAGCCTACGGTGTTGATGTTGAATAGAAGTCACCCGCTGAAGAACACCAAGACAGCAACAGCTGAGTGACGTCAAAAGATATACACAACAATAAATGACAACGCCACCAAAGAACGTAGCATCGGTGGCCTAGAGGTTAGGTTTCTGGACTTGGGATCATGAAGTCCTGGGTTCGAATTTTTGCAATACTAGGCCCGACATTATGTGCCTTGGGAAAAAACCCATTTGTACTAGCAACAGCTTGGGAGTAAAAAAACATTCGACAGACTTGCCCTGTCCAGAAGGTAAATGTTATCCCCTGCTTCACTTCACGCTATGGAAACCGGGATACCTCAAGCTCTGTGACCATAAGAGCCTTGAAGGAATTTTACTTACCAACCACCAGAGAACATAGAAGAAACACTTGACGTTTCGAGTATAACCCTTCTTCAATTCAATTCAAGCGTATTTGATCCTTTTTTAGGAAAAATTATCCTGTTCTACGATTGCTTCAAATATGTTGTAAAGCAGTATATCAATATAGCTTAGTATAAATATATAAAGTACAATGGTCAAAATAATACGTGGGAGGGGGGGGAGGGGTACATCAAGTAAAAGATGTCCTCTTAAAGTTGTAAACAAAGATACAGACGCACTCGCACGCACACCTACATACATACATTGTTATGTGCGTCAAGTTGAGTATTTCTCAACAAGTGACTAGATCTTATACCTACACAACTCCAACGTGTATATAGGCACAGCACAGTGTAATGTCAGAAGGAAGGACAGCAAAAAGGGAGATGAAAGGAGAGAGGAGCGGAAAAGAAATCAAGGCCACCTTTCGGATGCCATGTACTCACGCCTACTCAGATATCCTGTTTCCTTTGATTTAAGCCGTTCTCTACAACCGGTCAGTCTCCTTCTAAGCATTAATTAGCATGATACTTAGAATTAGCATATCGTGTTTTAATTCATATCGTCACGCCGAATCGGCAGTCTTAAAGAATATAAAGCGACACCCCTCTCCCGCGTCCGTGTGAGGAGGACTTGACTTACTTGACTTGCTTGCCTTGACTTAATTGCATAGGACGTGACGCCCCCTTGCGACCCAATTACATACGACATAGATTTCCTCCGTTTTTTTCTTTGTATATATAGTGCCCTTCTCTACGCTGTGAGAAGCGGAATACTGCACTGCTCCCTGATGTTGTCGGATTATCTTTGGGGTGGGCGTCCTCTTGGTCTTCGTGGAATCTAATTTATAGCTGGCATTGATTCTTGTTTGTGCTTTACCCTTGACAACATGTCCGAACCAACGAAGTCTCCTATTCACCATCATATCCTCGATTGTTTCGTTCATGCTCAGTGTGTGACGTATGTGCGTGTTTTTAAGCCTATCGTGAGTAGTAACACCAAAGACCATATAAACTATCCCCTTTAGTAACACCAAGGATAGCCCTTAGGCATTTCATTTCGAATACCAAGAGATCATTCATTACATCTCTCCTCGTGGTCCATGTTTCAGAGCCAAATATGGCTATTTGGCAAAATGAGTGCTTTATAAAGTTGAATCTGAGGAGGACTATGTGGTGTGAAACACTTTTAAAAGTCAAGAAGTGAAATTATGACAAGGACCGAATCTTTAAGAGTCAAATTTGAATATTAATACCTAACCTTTTTTTTTTTTGTCGACAGTGAAATGTTTTTCGACATATTGGACACAGTGCAGTCTGATCTAAATGGACGAGTTCTCAAAGTTATCCAGTTTTCTCACTCCGCCCAATTGATACACGTAGGAAAATGTGCTAGGTAAGCTGGTCAATAGCTCCAACATCTAAATTTTAGCTAATGAAGAATGGTTGTTATATTTTTATGACAAAATCACACAACTAGTGAAGATCACAGTATTGATGCATTTTTATGACAAACTCTCACAGCTATTGAAGATCATAGTGTTGCTATATTTCTATGACAAACTCTCACAGCTATTGCAGATCATAGTGTTGCTATATTTCTATGACAAAATCACACAGCTTTTGCAGATCTTAGTGTTGCTATATTTCTATGACAAAATCACACAGCTTTTGCAGATCTTAGTGTTGCTACATTTTTATGACAAAATCACACAGCTATTGAAGATCATAGTGTTGGTACTTTCGTATGACAAAATCACACAGCTATTGAAGATCATAGCGTTGCTACATTTTTATGACAAATTCACACAGCTATTGACAAAATCACACAGCTATTGAGATCATAGTGTGCTACTTTTCTATGACAAAATCACACAGCTATTGAGATCATAGTGTTTTTCTATGACAAAATCACACAGCTATTGAAGATCATAGTGTTGCTACTTTTCTATGACAAAATCACACAGCTATTGAAGATCATAGTGTTGGTACATTCGTATGACAAAATCACACAGCTATTGAAGATCATAGCGTTGCTACATTTTTATGACAAATTCACACAGCTATTGAAGATCATAGTGTTGGTACTTTCGTATGACAAAATCACACAGCTATTGAGATCATAGTGTTGCTATTTTTCTATGACAAGATCACACAGCTAGTAAAGATCATAGTGTTGCCACATTTCTATGACCAAATGACACAGCTAGTGAAAGTCATAGTGTTGCTACTTTTTTCTATGACCAAATCACACAGCTAGTAAAGATCATAATGTTGTACATTTTTATGACAAAATCACACAGCTATTGAAGATGATAGTGGTGATACATTTTTATGACAAAATCACACAGCTATTGAAGATATTAGTGTTGCTACATTTTATGACAAAATCACACAACTAGTAAAGATCACAGTATTGCTACATTTTTATGACAAAATCACACATCTAGTGAAGATCATAGTGTTGCTACATTTTTATGACAAAATCACACATCTAGTGAAGATCATAGTGTTGATACATTTTTATGACAAAATCACACAACTAGTGAAGATCACAGTATTGCTACATTTTTATGACAAAATCACACAGCTATTGAAGATAATAGTGTTGCTACATTTTTATGACAAAATCACACTGTCAGTGAAGATCACAATGTTGCTACATTTTTATGACAAAATCACACATTTGGTGAAGATCATAGTGTTGCTACATTTTTATGACAAAATCACACAGCTATTGAAGATAATAGTGTTGCTACATTTTTATGACAAAATCACACAACTAGTGAAGATCACAGTATTGCTACATTTTTATGACAAAATCACACAGCTATTGAAGATAATAGTGTTGCTATATTTTTATGACAAAATCATACATCTAGCGAAGATCACAGTGTTGCTACATTTTTATGACAAAATCACACATCTAGTGAAGATCATAGTGTTGCTACATTTTTATGACAAAATCACACATCTAGTGAAGATCATAGTGTTACATTTTTATGACAAAATCACACATCTAGTGAAGATCATAGTGTTGCTACATTTTTATGACAAAATCACACATCTAGTGAAGATCATAGTGTTGCTACATTTTTATGACAAAATCACACATCTAGTGAAGATCATAGTGTTGCTACATTTTTATGACAAAATCACACCGTCAGTGAAGACCACAGTGTTGCTACATTGTTATGACAAAATCACACATCTAGTGAAGATCATAGTGTTGCTACATTTTTATGACAAAATCACACAGCTAGTGAAGATCATAGTGTTGCTATATTTTTATGACAAAATCACACAGCTCATGAAGGTCACAGTATTGTTACATTTTTATGACATAATCGCACATCTAATGAAGATTATAGTGTTGGTACATTTTATGACAAAATCACACAGCTATTGAAGATCATAGTGTTGCTAAATTTGTATGACAAAATCACACATCTAATAAAGATTATAGTGTTGTTGCCCTTTTATGACAAAATCACACATCTAATAAAGATTATAGTGTTGTTGCCCTTTTATGACAAAATCACACATCTAATGAAGATCATAGTGTTGCTACTTTTCTATGACCAAATCACACAACTACTGAAGATCACAGTGTTGTTACATTTCTATGACAAAGCACACAAAATCAGTATAAGCTTAAATAAAGGCGATGACAATTAATTAATTAAAAGAAAACAAATTTATTTACCTAGTGCATTGCTATATCTTTAAAATAAAGATTTGTTTTTGACGAAGTAAATTATTATTTCGGGTTGTGTAATCAACCTTATCTGGAAGAATCACATGCCATTTATCGTACAAAGGAAATAGGAAACATTCTTTACGATTCGACCCATCCATTCACGTTACAAATAACATTGTCACAATGCTCCAGAAGATTTGTTATGCTGAAGGGAGAGAAACAAGAAATCTTTTCTCCCCTTCGCAACCAATATTATATCAACATATACGGCAACATGACACATTGTCCACTGCACTCTAGTTGTTAGACTCTCTTTTAAACATTCATAGAATTATTCTCACTGTACTATGATGAGTTTTGCTTTTTAATCTTGATGGAATGTATACCATACTTGTATGATATAATGTGTATCTTGTTCTACTGTTAAACATTATGTACCATCAAGCGAATATGCCTGTATTTTGGGACAATAAGGATAATATATCTTATTTTATCTTACTTATTAAAAACAATAATTATGGTGCTGGATTAAAATAACTAAAACAAATTTTTTTTATATATATAATAATTTGATATACACACATTCATATTACTTTCTTTTTTTCTTTATCAGCTCCCATTCTACCTTCCGGTGTATGGGTTTTAAATGCCCGAAATAATCTTTCTCCAGGCTGCTCTGTCCTGACAGTTTCTGTTTCCTTCCGTGAAAGTTAAATTTCTTTGCGTTAATGCCTCTTTTATATCTTCTTCCCACTTTCTCCGAGGTCTGCCTTTTGGTCTTTTACCTTGAGTTTTAGCACTATATACTGATTTAGCTATTCTATTGTCATTCATTCTGTTAACATGCCCAAATCATCTCAGTTGATTCATTTCTATCTTACTTTTTATGGTATCTGCTTTGGTTTGATCTCTTATTGTTGTGTTTCTGATTTTGTCTCCTTTAGTTTTCCCTACTACTCTTATTAGATATTTCATTTCGGCTGCCTGCACTCTACTGTATTCCCTACTGTCTAAGGTCCAGGTTTCACTGCCATAGAGGAGAATAGGACAATAAACTGCGTTGTATACTGCCATTTTGGTTTTTGTTGACAATTCTTGTTTACCTACCAATGCCTTTCCTATGTGGTTATATATTGCTCTTGCCTTTTGATTCTCTGGCTGATTTCTTCTCTTAGTTTTCCTCTGAGTTACTCATTACTCCTAAGTAATTGTAGCTTTCAACTTGATTTGAATTCTCCCTGCCTAATTTAAGATTTTGTGTTTTAGCTTCCCTAGTTACCAGCATTGTTTTGGTTTTCTTTGCATTTACTCTCATTCCTCTTTTTATTTAATACAATATTCATTATGTTGATATTTGACTGGAGGTCTCTTTCTGATTTTTCAAACAGAACTAAATTATCAGCAAATGAAAGAATTGATACATTTACTTGTTTGAGCTTCCACATACCTACATTCATTTTCTTCATGTTTGAGGATGCCTTTGCGACTGAATCCATAAATGTGATAAATAAAAGAGGACTTAGGATACAACCCTGTCTTACTCCTATATCTACATTAAATTCTTCAGATACATTTCCAGCTACTCTCACTATCTACGTTGTGTTCTTTTAAAGAATGCCATAGTTCGTCCCTCCTCACAGTGTCAAATGCATTTTCTAAGTCAATAAAACCCACGTGCAAGTCAATGTTTCTCTCAAGGATTTTTTAAATTATTTGTCTAATTGTAAATATGTGATCTTGTACACTTCTTCCTGGTCTAAATAATAATAATAATAATAATAATAATAATAATAATAATAATAATAATAATAATAATAATAATAATAATAATAATAATAATAATAATAATAATAATAGTTCTTTATTGTCCATAAATGGCAATTTGTTGTTTGGTTACACAGTTGAGACATAAATTTTACAGTTGAGACATAAATTACACAGTTGAGATATAAAAAGCTACAAAACACACGCACGTCTTACACACACATACAGACAATATTTACAACATAATCACATACACACACACTTCTAAGTACAAATGTGTAGGTACCTTTACAGACATAATGCGCATTATTCACAGTCCAATGCTCTTCAATCTGATCCTCTACTCTTTTCCTTAATCTCATTTCCAGAATTCTGGCATACACTTTTCCTGGTACGCTAAGTAGTGATATCCCTCTATAGTTTGAGCATTTCATGGTTGATCCTTTCTTGTGTATTGGTACTAGAGTTCCTTTTTTTCCAGTCGTCTGACACCTGTTTGGACTTCCATGCTTCTTGACATATTGCATGTAGTAGTTTGTCTGCCTTTCTCCCTTGGGTTTTAATAATTTCTGGATAAACTTGATCTGCTCCTGGGGCTTTTCCTAATTTCACTTTTCTTATAACTGTTCGAAGTTCTTCCATTGAGATATCTACTTTTTCAGCTGTCTCACCGCCATTACTTGTTACTCTTAATAATTCATCATTTATTGCCTTTTATGCATTAGGAAGCCTACTCCTGCTCTAGCTCTATCTTTGACATCTACTCCTGAGACGAGTAAAGTATGATTTGGTCCTACATTTTCTATTCCTTGTCCTTTTTTCTTTGTTTCTGTAATAGCCAAAATGTCTACTTTGAATTTTTCCATTTCTTCAGCTAAGTCTAACCTTTCCATTGATTGCCCTAACATTCCATGTTCCAAAAATCACGGTCCGTGTTCTTTTCCAGAGTCGTCTTCGAAAGTTCAAGCCAGGTATATCATCGTATATATTACTTTGAATCAGATTGTTTTGAATAAGTAAGGGATTAGCCCACTGTACCCTAGGTAGATGGTGGGGCTGCCACCTTTGAGGCCCCTACCGGGCCTTGTTATTTTCTGTCAGGGTTAACTCCCTTAGCCTTTGGTCAGTCAAGACCGGCCTGCAAGGCAGCAAGTTGTTTTCTTTCAGGGTTAACTCCCTCAGCCTTTGGTCGGCCAAGACCTGTCTGTAAGGCGGGATCATCTATTTTCCTCGTACAGGTGCTTACCTGTCCACTGCCCTGACATTCATATTACATTACTTATAATGGCTGAAAGCATCCAATGATGCCCAGGCCTATTGCTCTCTAAATTAAATTTGTTCATATATCGGGCTATACAAGAAATATTTATTATACAAGAAATATTATTATTATTATTATTATTATTATTATGTATAATCTTTTAACGTCTTCGGGTTGAATAATCTCACAACTGAATTCCTCGTGTACTTTTATGCTCGAAAACTCTTGTGTTCCAAATTAACCATGTGGCTTTATAAAACCTTTACAAAAATCGAGAAGTAAACCCATGACTTGTACCCATGCTTAGCTCCGCTATGAGAAAAGAAAATTAGTTAAAATAATAATAGTATAATAATACAATAATAATGATAAGAATAATGATAATAATAATAATAACACTAATAATAATAATAATAATGATAATAATGATAATAATAATAATAACATATAATAATAATAATAATAATAATAATAATAATAATAATAATAATAATAATAAATAACAATAATAAATAATAATAATAATAATAATAATAATAATAATAATAATAATAATAATAATAACAACAATAATAACAATAACAATAATAACATAATAATAATAATTATAATAATAATAATAATAATAACAATAATAATAATAATAACAATAATAATAATAATAATAATAATAATAATAATAATAATAATAATAATAATAATAATAATGATAATAATAATAATAATAATAATAATAATAATAACAATAATAATAATAATGATGATAATGATGATGATGATAATAATAATAATGATAATGATAATAATAATAAAAATAATAAGTAATAATAATAATGATAATATAATATCTAAACAACAAATGTCAGCGAAACGATGCCAAAAGGTATATTAATTCTTTGGTCACCACCACAGATTATGGCATCGTTTTGAAGGTAAAAAGACAATTCCAGAGGTAATTTGTACTTAGAGCCTCACTAATTGTACTAGGTTGAGAAATAAAGACGCTATGTTCGATTGCATTTGTTCCTTGTTATATAGTATGATATAAATATGCTTGTGTGTGTGTTTTTGTGTGTGTGTGTGTGTGTCTAACTTGGACTTGAACAGAAACTTTGAGCATTGCTTCGATCGTTCAGAAACAATCATAAAGAAGCGTTTGTGTTTGTGAGTAATGTGAGATTAAAATTATGTAAACTCCTTGATTTCATCAATTTTCACCTATACTCTCCGCAGTCTGAACTCAAAATGTGAAAATAACGGAGATGCAAAGTGGAGTACAGGCTACATTGGCTTTGGGTACACGACAGAGGCCAGTCGAGTTTCGTCCCCATCGCCATCCCCAACCATTGTTACTGCCGACACTGGTTCTGGTGGAGTCGCCAGTGAAAAGCCAGTTATGTTACTTTCTTTCTTTTCCCCCTATTTTTTGTGGATTGTTCTTGTTTTTTGTTTTCTTAGTTCATTATGTGCATTCTTATGATAATGTACATGCATTATATCTATTCTTTTAATCATAAAAAACAACAACAACCATTCAGTAAAATAAATTATGCCATCTTAGTCTTACTATTTCGAGTGTCGTCTTGGTGTAGTAGTAGTGTACGTACATGTAAAGCATTGCCTTCATCTGTGGTCCACACTCACTCACAGAAGTATGTTTCAAGACATCTTAAGCACCTTACAGTTGTTATTTTTTGTTGTTTTGCTTTTAGTTTTGCTTTAATTATACGTTATTGTTGCATTTTTGATACCTTGTCTTTCATGACGTTTTTTTCCTCCGTTAGTGTTGGCACAGGATGTACATTATGTCCCAAAGACTTCGATGCCTCTAGAGGGCGGGAGTGTATCCCAGTTCTTGTAGAGTGCGTGAAGTGAAACAGTGATACAAGATTACTTACTCCTTATACAGACGTCTTGTACTTGTAAGTCTAGAGTATGACGTCGGTGGCCAAGTGGTTAGACTGTCGGACTTGGAATCATGGGTATGAGGTCCCGGGTTCGGAATCCTAGCAAAGCTATATCCAATGTTCTGTGTCATGGGAAAGACACTTAACACCCATTTACCCCACTCGACCCAGGGGCAAATGAGTAAAAGTATTAACTTTGGAGTAAAACCTGCGTCAGACAGTCCTGTCCAGAAAGAAATTATTATCTTCTGTTCCGCTTAAAGCTATGTAAACCGAGACAAGCTCTATGCGCTGTAATGGTCTCGAAATCGAAAGAGCTCTACTTTGTAAGTCTAGATTTTACTACCCAGCTAAAGCTGGGTCTCATTCATAAAAAAAAAGCCAAACTAGCTTTTGAATAAGAATAAAGGACATAGTGTCTAGAGGTACATGTAATAAAGAAATTGAAGGCGACAATTTTACAATTTAGTCTACGTAGGTATGAAATATGGGAAGATGAAATGTGATTTGCTGTACAGTAGAGGTATGGATAAAAGGAAAAAGAAATGTGACTTGATATAAGATAAGCCTGTGACCGAGAGATATGGAGTAAGGAAAAAGAAATACGAATTGCTGCATAGAATAATAATAAATAATAATGTATATTTCTATTGCGCACTCATCCCTACAAGGGTAAGGCTCTAGGCGCATTACATATTTTAAGAAAAAAATATATTATATATGTGTTACAACATACAATACACAATAGGAATTTCATACATCAAGCTACATGAATGTGTGCAATTTATGACAAGAAAAACCGATAATGCAAACAAGAAGAAGAAAGTCGTTTAACAGTAAATGTATCATGAATTCATATTCTACAAACACACACACACACACACACGCACACAAAAAATTCTTCACACAGGATGAATACAGCCTTAATAAAATTATGCAATTTTTCTTTAGGAAAGTAAGTTTTATAAGCTAGTTAAGAAGATGTGTCTTGATGTTTTTTTCTAAAAATTGACAGTGACTTTGACTCTCTAAGACTCTAATGCAAACAAAAAGAAGAAAGTCGTTTAACACTTATTAACAGTAAATACTGTCATGAATTCATATATCCACGAACACACACACACACACATACAACTTCTTCACACACAGGATGATTCCAGAAAAATTGCTTAAGTTTATTAAACTTATGCAATTGTTCTTTTAAGAAAGTAAGCTTTATTAGCTAGTTAAAAAGATGTCTTTGTGTTTTTTTCTAAAAGGTTAACAGTGACTTTGATTCTCTAAGACTCTGAAGGAGGGAATTCCACACAAAACGGGCCATAATGTGCGAAACATCGTGTATCAGCACTAGTTTTTACTATTGGGAATACTAGAGCAGAAATATCGGCAGACGATCTTAATGTCCGACTAGGTTTGTAAACATTTAAAAGACTTTGAAGATAGCTAGGTGCTGTTCCATCAAGACATTTATAAACTAAAGTTGCAGCTTTGAATGTTATTCTTTTTTT
Organism: Doris montereyensis; assembly: GCA_037039925.1. Taxonomy (NCBI): domain Eukaryota; kingdom Metazoa; phylum Mollusca; class Gastropoda; order Nudibranchia; family Dorididae; genus Doris; species Doris montereyensis. The sequence continues at coordinate 507,749 of JAXRKP010000042.1, forward strand.
CGACTGTTAACCAGTGAAGTTCAGTTCTGTCAGTAGTGGGGAAAGATTTTTTAAATTTTCGTTTTTTTTATAAATGTCTGGCTGCATTGTTTTGAATGACTTGAAGTCTTGATTTTTTCGAGAGGCCAAACAACCGGGAACTACAATAGTCAAGCTTGGAGAACATAAGAGTTGTGACAATTTTTTTGTAGCATCGCTTGTGAGGAATGTACGGGTGGAACTAATCTTTCTCAAGGAAAACGTTAGTGATTTAACTAAGGAGCTCACTTGAGGATCCATGGAAAGGTCGGAGTCAAAATGGTTCCCCAAGTTTTTCACCTTATTTACCATGTTGATTTAATTTTCCCTTAAATCTATGCTATTCTGATTACTTATCTTCGTTCGCTTTTTTCGAACCAATTTTTATTACTTCTGTTTTCTCATCATTAAGTTTTAATTTGTTTGCCTCCATTCATTCCTTCGTTTGGGCTATGCAAGCTTCGCTGTTTCTGATGATTTCATTTAAGCCAACATCGATATTAACATTGTACAATTGGTATCATCAGCATAGTGATGGTAAGACATTGCATTTTCTTTAAAGATTTCAGATGACAAAAAAATTGGCCCTAGCACAGACCCTTGCGGCACGCCGTATTTGAGATGGAATTCTTGGATCTATAACTTTCTATAACAATAAACTGTTTTCGGTTTAAAAGGTATGATTCGAACCAAGACAACATTGTGCCCGAGGTGCCAAATACTGCATGAAGCCTCTGAAGCAGAATATGATGATCGATAGTATCGAATGCAACCAAAATATCTAAAAGATTTTAAAATGTAATCAATAGATCATTTAAAACTCATAAAAAGCAGTTTCAATGCTATAGTTAGATCGATATGCAGATTGGAATGGTTGTTGTAGAAAATGTTTTTCCAAATGTGCTAACAATTGTTTAAGTACATTTTTTATAGAATCTTTGATAAAAAGGGTAAATTGTAGACGAGCCTGTAATGTTTTAGTATTTCAGGGTCAAGATTTGTTTTCTTTAAAAGATTTCTTAAAAGAGCAGTTTTGTAAATATCTGGCACAATATCTGTCTTAAGGGAATCATTCACAATCAAAGTTATATATGGTACTATTGGTACTATTTCGTCAATACACGTTTTAAGTAAGTCCGTAGGGAAAGGATCAAGATCACAGAACTTTGATTTTGATGAAAAAATAATGTCTTTAACTTCCTCGTCTGAAACAGCTCTAAAAGTCAAAATAATGTCTACTGAAATTTTGAAATATCAATAACAGTATAGAAGTAGAAGAGGTATGGAGTAAAGGTAAAAGAAATGTGATTTGCTGTACAGAGGTATGGAAAAAGGGGAAAAGAAATGTGACTTGGTATAAGATAAACCTGTGATCGACAGATATGGAGTAAGGAAAAAACCCCACGAATTGCTGCATAGAAGCAGAAGAAGTATGGATTAAAGGAAAAAGAAACGTGATTTACTGTACAGTACAAGTATGGAGTTAGGGAAGAAGAAATGTGATTAGCTGCACAGTAGAGATATGGAGTAAGGAGAAAAGAAATGTGATTAGCTGTACAGTACAGGTATGGAGTAAGGAGAAAAGAAATGTGATTAGCTACACAGTAGAGGTATGGAGTAAGGGGGAAAGAAATGTGATTGTGATTAGCTGTACAGTACAGGTATGGAGTAAGGAGAAAAGAAATGTGATTAGCTGTACAGTACAGGCATGGAGTATGGAGTAAGGGGAAAAGAAATGTATTAGCTGTACAGTACAGGCATGGAGTAAGGGGAAAAGAAATGTGATTAGCTGTACAGTACAGGCATGGAGTAAGGGGAAAAGAAATGTGATTAGCTGTACAGTACAGGCATGGAGTAAGGGGAAAAGAAATGTGATTAGCTGTACAGCAGGCATGGAGTAAGGGGAAAAGAAATTAGCTGATTAAGGGGAAAAGAAATGTGATTAGCTGTACAGTACAGGCATGGAGTAAGGAGAAAATAAATGTGATTTACTGTACAGTAGAGGTATGGTGTAATGAAAAAAGAAATGTAATTTACTGTACAGTACAGATATTGAGTAAGGAAAAAGAAATGGATTTACTGAACAGTATAGGCATGGAGCAGGGGGAAAAGAAATGTGATTTACTGTACAGTAGAGGTATGGAGTAAGGGGATAAGAAGTGAATTACTGTACTGTAGATGTATGGATTAACTTCTAAAGGGAAAAAAATATGATTTGATATAAGATAAGCATGTGATCGAGAGATATAGAATAAGGAACAGAGAAATATGAATTGCTGTATAGAAGTGGAAAAAGGTATGGCGTAAGCGTACAAGAAATGTAATTTGCTGTACAGTAGAGGTATAGAGTAAGGGAGAACAAATGTAATTTGCTGTACAGTAGAGGTATAGAGTAAGGGAGAACAAATGTAATTTGCTGTACAGTAGAGGTATAGAGTAAGGGAGAACAAATGTAATTTGCTGTACAGTAGAGGTATAGAGTAAGGGAGAACAGATGTGATTTGCTGTACAGTAGAAGTATGCAGGAAGGGAAAAAGAAATGTGATTTGCTGTACAGTAGAGGTATGGAGTAAGGGGAAGAACAAATAATAATTATAATTATTATTGTTATATAATTCATTTCTATAGCGCCCTCTCCTATTTTACGACAGCTCTAGGCGCATAACTATACATAGATAGTAAACACATGATCAATGTACATATATAAAAAACACATGCAAATATAATATTATTTATAGCGGTGTATGGTACAGGAATTAAAACCGCATAATAAAATCAACTACTTTCTTCTAAGAAGCATCGCATGAGGTTTGTTTTCAGATGTTTTTTTTAAAGTGTTTTCTGACATGTCAAACATAGATCGCATTGACAGCGGAAGAGAGTTTCAAACGTGTGGACCTGCGTATTTAAAAAAGTGCAGTGACAGTTTTGTCAGACCTTTCTTTGGGCGAACGTTTAACAATAGCAGACACTCATTGGTAGATCTCAGTTGGCGGGATGGAACATAACCAGAGATCAGGTCTTTTAAGTAATTTAGAGCTCTATCAGTTTTACATTTGTAACACAATGTAGCATTGTGTATATTATCTTTTAATCGATCGAGAGCCAATGCAGAGATATGAACATAGGGATTATGTGTTCATATTTCATTTGCTTGAAAATCACTCTGGTCATGTTGAAGCTTATGAATCAAGACATCTAGTAAATTTAAAAAACAGGGAGTTGCAGTAATCGATTTGGGAAAAATGTGTGCTGAAGTCAATGTCTTAAGAGAACTTACATTAAGAAAGTTTAATAGATAGCCTGTACGTCTGATTTCGATGCAAAAAGTTTTACAAAGATGATTTATATGAAGTTCCATAGATAAATTATCATCCCCAAGATTTGTAACGTTTTGTGTGAATTTTATTTCTTCGTTTTGACCCTCATATAGTTAGTTCCGTCAGGCCAACTGAGATTTTTTGGAGATAGATTAGGTACGATCATGAAGATAGGAATAATAGGATATAATTTATAAACCAGTCAAGCACAGTACCATCTAGACAAAGTTTTGGAAAGTCGCTCAATAAGAATAGAATGGTCACGTGTGTCAAACGCCGCGCTTAAATCAAGCAGGGTTAAGACTGACACTTTATGCTCTTCATCGGCAGCGCACAACAAATCATTTTGTATTTTAAGCAAGGCTGTTCTTGTGTTGTGATATTGCTTGTAAGCTGACTGACTGGGTTCGAATAATTCATATTTCAGAAGATGGTTTTTTAATTGCATTGCAACGACCTTTTCCAAAATTTTCGATAAAAATGGGAAGTTCGAAACAGGCCTATAGTTTTTTAATTCTTCAGGACATTGGTTGGGTTTCTTAAGTAGAGGGGTTACGATTACGTGTTTAAAAGCCTTAGGTACAATTGCAGTTTTTAGAGCTTCATTAACAATGGTTGTTAGGAGAGGAGCTAGATGATCTGAATATTTAACTAACAATGTGTCAATCATCTGAAGTGATTTATTTTGCTTTTGAGTTTAGGTTTTTGCTTTTAGTATGTACATGAGTAACTGTCAAAACACAGTCATCCTTTATCATTGAAAAGTTTGTAGCGTTCTTGGTTGCCATAGAAACAGCCGCCATCTTGGATTTTGACTCAATTTTCAAAATCTATTTCCTCCCTTAGTTATGAATAAAATCACACTACAGTGGATAAAATCATTCCTCAGCTGCAAAACACAAGAAGTTGTCATTGGAGGAGAAAGATCAGCAATTGGAAATGTGACATCTGGCGTCCCCCATGATCAGTATTGGGACCAACACTATTTTTGATTGACATAAATGACCTAGGAAACAACATTAGAGCTAACGTACGCCTATTTACTGACGACACAATATTATACCACAACATCTCCAGTTTCAATGATTGTTACTGTCTTAACGAAGATCTTTTTCGACTGCACCTATGGGAAATGAAATGGCAGATGGAAACTAATGTATCAAAATGCCACGTCCTCACTGTTAAGAACAAGAAAAAACCAATTATGGCAAAGTATTCCCTACAAGGACAATTTTTGGAACAAGTTGATTCAGCAAAATATCTTGGTGTTGAAATATCGAAAGATCTAAAATGGAAAAATCATATCACATACATCTCGACCAAGGCAAATAAAATAAGCTCATTCATCTGGCGTAATTTAAAGCGACCCCTATACAACTAAACTGTTACAAGGCTCTAGTCCAACCCATATTGGAATATGCCAATGTAGTGTGGAATCCGAATCAGATGAACCTTGTCAACCAAGTTGAAGCGGTGTAAAAGAGAACAGCAAGGCGTTTATTTAACGATTTCTCGCCTCATACAAATGTTTCGTCCCTTGTTCAGACTCGGCCTCAAACCACTGAATAAAAGAAGAAAAAGAAACAAGATGACAACAATGTTAAAGATAATGAGCAACACGATAGACGTCTGCTTCCCTAACTCCATTACACATGCCACAAGAAACACCAGAGGGTACAGCAGAAAATTCATTGTCCCTAAATCGAGAACGAGGCGCATATCAACTCTTTTTTTCCTTCAACTTCAACTGTCTGTCAGTAGAATAGTCTGTCTCCCGAAGCTGTAGATACCAGCACTGTCAGTTTGTCAGACTAACTTCGCAATTAACCATTGAAGTGATGTGTTCCCTGCGATCCGATTCAACTGTTTTGGAACATTTTATCTGTATGTGTTATAAGTGCTATACCATGTGCCTGGATGTGATCAACCTGTTTCAGATTGTACTTGTACAGTGTAGACCTGTCCTCCACTATAGGAGGTTTCTACACCCCAAAGAAGAAGAAGATATATAGATATATAATATAACTGATGTAGAGTTGGATATGCTGAATCAGATTTTTATGCGGCAACTGAAAATTGTGAAATCTTACACATACTGGCATTCGCTCAAAATTAGGTGTAGAGTTGCATGAACCTATTCATTTTCACGGATTCGAAAGGTAGAAAATATACTTGTTTCATTTATATTATAAGCCGCACCTATAAGTAAAAGAAGAAGAAAAGAAACGCCATGATTTCTCAACTTTTACGAATCGGAAAGGAACTGATATACATATGTATAACCACTGATAAAGATGCACTCGATTCAAAAACTAAACGCAGTACGGAAGCCCTTAAAATTCAATTAGAATTAGATCTAGATCTAGATTCTAGAGGGTATTCATGCCCAAAAAGAAAAATAAAGAAGTCTCTGACTAACACAAACACTACAGAGACAAAAGGACAATTAAACAAATGAAACAGGCAGATAGGGGAGCTCAGGCCTTTTTGTGTGATCAGCAGAAATCATGATGAAGATCTAGACCTGTTAGAACTATTCTACCAAAAGTAGGCTTCTCAGCTAGTATAAATAACAATTATTGCACGTCAGTTTCAAACACAGAGTAAAGTAATGCCACTCCCCAAAAAAAAAAAAACAACAACAAAAAAAACCCAAAAAAAACTGAAATCAGAACTGAGACAAACCAAAACAAATAAGCCAATGGCAGTCGTAAAATTTTCAATTTTCATTTATTTTCATGTTATGATTGTCACCAGATATTTTCTTAATCCCATCTCGATTTCATATTCATATACATATGTCTCAAGTAGATAAATGCATAATTGTAAACATTGACAGAATATTGTTTTTATTACTTTAACTAGAAAGTGATCATTGTTTAGAAAGTACACATTGCTATTGTTAAAAGCAACAGACTGTATAACGATTTTCAGAGCACAGATATAAATTCTCTTCAGAGCATATTTCTACAAACTTTTTCATGTTCTTTCATTTATTTTTTACTTTTAGTAGCTCATGCATTAACATACCTGTATTGACATACAATAATATTCGATACATACAAGGTTTATAACATACAAAAATAATAGTGGTTTAATCCCCAAACAATCACATTTATACTTGTAAAGTCCCACTTTTTGTGTCAATGACCAAACAATCCATATAAACTGTGAAAACACATGAAAACATTGTATTGTTTAACTAAACTTCATTATATCACAGTGATAATAGTAGAGAGAGGGATACAGTGGTTTTAATGTTAATGTCAGATGTTATGCATTTTGTCATAAAATACAAAATAGATCCTCTACTTCATGGATGGTCTAAAATTACAACTGAGATGCTTTCCAGTGGCAAGCAGCGGCTTGCTGACATCTTGCAAGCACACTATTCCATAGAATGTGCTTGCTAGCAAAGGTAAACACATCCAAACGCTGCCCTACTTGTGAGAAAGCAAAATGGTTGTACCCTTACGGCTGCTCAAGGCATTCAGTAGATATTTGATTTACACCTGTTTTCGGGTAGACATCATGCGAATTTTAAAAGAATTGTTGGATTACTTTTAGTACTTATACAAATCCTAAGCATAAACTTCATGCAAATTAGAAAAATTGTGTAATTACTTTTACTTATAAGCATTGATACTATAATTATTAGTGGGTGCCACCATTTCGCCTGCAATTTAAATATTGGTTGGTAGAGAGTTCCTTTTCCTGCAAGCTGTTGTGGTCTTGCCAAAAAAGGTAAGCAAGCTGCTTGGCAAATGGTTCTAAAGACAAATTGTTTGCCGACGTAAATACCTCATTAGACAAATTCTGGCCTTATCACTCACTGGTCTTACATACAAAATAAGAAGCTAGAAAGTAGCATGAAGCCTCATGCCATCCGTTATCTCAGGCCTTTTTTGGCAGCTTGGTGAACATGTGTCTCAAGCTTATCTACAAAAATGGAAGAAAAAGAAAATAATGTCTTAGGTTAATGGTAGCATGTGATATTTAAAGACAGAAACAAAAAAGAAAGAATCTGGTTCCCTTTTTCCATTAAAGAGCAGGAAGCAATCCATAATAATAATAGGATTTTTCAGAAAGCTACAAAAACACATGGCTTAGAGTATTTTTCATTGCTACAAAAAACTCATGGCTTATAGTATTTTTCATTGCTACAAAAAACTTATGGCTTATAGTATTTTTCAAAAAGCTCTACAAAAACTCTTGGCTTATAATATTTCTTATAAAGCGGTACGAAAACTCTTGGCATTAATATTTCCTATAAAGTACTACAAATACCCAGGGCTTATAATATTTCTTTTAAAGTGCTACAAAACCTCTTGGCATATAATATTTCTTATAAATTGGTACAAAACTCTTGGCATATAATATTTCTTACAAAATGCTACAAAAACCCAGGGCTTATAACATTTTTCATAAAGTGCTACAAAAACCCAGGGCTTATAACATTTTTCATAAAGTGCTACAAAAACCCAGGGCTTATAACATTTTTCATAAAGTGCTACAAAAACCCAGGGCTTATAATATTTCTTATAAAGTGCTACAAAAAGCTCTTGGCTTATAATATTTCTTATAAAGTGCTACAAAAACCCAGGGCTAAAAATATTTCTTTAAAAGTGCTACAAAAGCTCTTGGCATATAATATTGTTATAAAGTGTGCTAATTTCTTAAAAAAACTCTGGCATATAATATTTCTTATAAAGTGCTACTAAAAACTCTTGGCATATAATATTTCTTATAAAGTGCTACTAAAAACTCTTGGTATATAATATTTCTTATAAAGCGCTACAAAAACTCTTGGCTTATAATATTTCTTATAAAGTCCTACAAAAACTCTTGGCTTATAATATTTTTATAAAGTGCTACAAAAACCCAGGGCTTATAACATTTTTCATAAAGCTACAAAACCCAGGGCTTATAACATTTTTCATAAACAAAAACCCAGGGTTTATAATAATTCTTACAAAAGTGCTACAAAAAAATCCAGGCTTATAATATTTCTTATAAAGTGCTACAAAACTCTTGGCATATAATATTTCTTCTTAAGTGCTACAAAACTTTTGGCATATAATATTTCTTATAAAATGCTAAAAAATTCATGGTTTATGGTATTTTTAAAGCGCTACGAAATTTTTTGGCTTACTTATAATATTTTTCCAACTGCTACAAAAACGTTTTGCGTGTAATAATTTTCATAAACGCTAAAAATACGACACTAGGCATATAATATATTTTCATAAAGCAGTGTAAAACTTAAAATTACAATAATGACAACAGCTTTGTATCATCAACACATTTGTTGTAGTAATATATAATAAGGTCTAAAATTAAACAAAACACAATTTTTTTATAATATGTTTGAGATTTCTTTATAAAAAGTAACCAATTTGCTCAGTCATAATCTGTGCTAAAATTATGTGGTAGAATCTGATTAACGAAGAAATGGAGTTCAGTTTTTTGTTTGCAAAAATAGAGAAAATCCCCCCCCCCCCCCCCCCCCAACCCCCATTGCAAATAAATGAAAAAACATAGTCCCCTAAATACTCATATATATAATTTCCTCACACATTACTACCTTTAATTATTCACCATGAACTCTTATCAATGAAAATGTTAAGAGCAAATAATTAGCAAGAGGCTCAGACAAGTTGTCAATGAACTTTCCATTATTTTTTCATATTAATATTTAGTATTTAATATCCATTTACGTACATATTTTGTGCTTTCCTTTAATAGAAACTTGACGATAAGCTGATAAGGGTTTGAACAGATGAAAACACACGGTGAGGCAGACTCTCCATCAGGATACTGTTAAAAGTAAAAAAAACAAATCGTTACAATACATACAAGCAAGAAAAATAACAACATATAATTAGCTGCTACACACATGAGAATTTGGGGTAATTATTTGTTGTGAAGAGCAAATAATATAATAAAGTATCTCAAATCAATTTGATAAAATTCATGAGACGTAGGTTAAGAAATGAAAGGTGGAAAAATATGCTGGAAAAGCACAAAATTCTGTCGTCAATTTAAATGTATTCAGAACAATGTCACAACTGCCATATATCCATTGGTATCTCTCTGCTCTCTTCTTCTATAATGGGCCTCCGAGAGAAATCTTGAAAAGACTAACATATGTTTACTTTTTTATCTTTATTGCAAAGATATTTATTTGGATTCATGTTTTTGTATTCTAAATTTCATTACTTTTCTTTTGTTGCTTTTTGCTTTTTCCTTGGTTGCTTTCTATATATTGACATAAATTATCTCTTAAAAAGAAAAAGCCATACTTTTCTCGATACGATGCCTGGTCCAAACAATCGTCAACATTGACACATCCTAAAAGGCAGCCAGTTGGGTAGGAGCTTGGGAAATATAAATCTTGACCTGCAATCCATGATTGACAGAGTGTTCCAATTATTTTGCCAACCAGAAATAAAATGAAAATTGATGACCCTACAGATTTTTTTCCGGGCCTCAGTAATAAATAAAGACAAGATATAGATCTTAGAGCCCCATAGGGACTGAGACAAAAACAAATAAAAAAAGGAATAAATAGAAAAAAATCAGAGACCCCTATGGGGATCTAAGATCTGTATCATGTAATTTATCCCATTTACCATATGCGGCCATCTTCAGATAAATCAAGACAAAAACAGGAAGAAGAAAGACACGTGAAAGAGTGAAGAGAAAACAGTAGGGTCTTCCGGTAGCTGTTCGCCAACCATCCACTTCGTGAAGGTCAGGTGTGTATAGTTTCATATTTATATAAATGGTATTAAGTAGATTCACAGCTAAATTTAGACTCTGATGATGCACACACTCATAATGTGAAAACTAAAGTTTCATTAAAGGCAGAAATCAGATTTTAAAAGTTATGAAGAAATATTTTATGAGACATTTTTTATTCATGATTCTAGTGTTGCCTTCATAATCTTTACTCAGGATGCTATGGCTTAAGCTGAATAGGGATACTAGAAAACCTCGGACAGAACACATCTGTCGTAAGGCATATCTCCTAGCCATAGCTGCTATCTATTTGTATCATGGCGGAATGAGACAAAAACATGCCTATTGGCCTCCCCTAGGATACAACACCACTCCTAGCAAAACTACCATTCAATTATTGGCCTAACGGCTTCAAGTCAGACTGCCTACTGCTAAATCTCTGACACCCCTACGATAAAGAAAAAAGAAGCCACCTCTCAAACATCATTGAGGCATTATGGTACAATCAACAATGTGTTCGTTTGTAACCATGATACTGGTCAACAACCTACAGACAATATGACTCAGGGTATCATAAACCCTTGAGTTGATGTGATGAGAGGCATATGGCTGGGATGAGGACGAGATCCCTGGGGTTATACCAAAGATAGAGGAATGTTTGGCAAGTCTGAAATTACAATTCAAGTTTTTCTTAAGAATTCTCAATCATCTCTAGTCATTACCTGGGTAGAGTCTCTTATAAAAATCCTCTAGTTCATTGATATCTTCAGGAGATGGCGTTTTGGCAGTAGCCGCAATCCACAATCGTCCACGGTGTGCAGTATACCAAGTTCGACCTTCGTGCCTGGACAAACAGAAAACCGTCCTTTGAAATCAGAATTAACATTGTAACCTGGATAATGCCTTTATAAGAACTTTCTTCCATATATCAACATAGAAAGATTTCAAAATTACATGTTAACATAAAATTCATGAAAGAACATGCAATATATGCCATTCTTTCATTGAAAAACCATTAGTTACTTTCAATAAGTATCTTCAAAAAGTTAATCACATCTATCATGGAAAGGGATTGATTCAATGCAATATACCATAAATATATCTTTGAAACAGATACAGAGGCTGATAAGAAAGTTACAAGAATCTTTAAATAAATAAAAGATGATACAATGATTGATTAGAACTGGTGATGAACATCACAACTAATAAATCCAGCTTGCAGGCCAGAAAAAACAAAACACACATGAAAACACAAAATCATGAAGCATTGTAGGAAGACAACCGAGGGATAACCAATAAAACAGTAAATGGTGTAATGTAGGATAGGATACTCTCATAACGCTATTGCAGAGCTCAATCTCAAATGTATCTACATGTAACTATAGAGATTAACATGTAGCCTATGTTATTTTTGGTGAAATAGTTGTTGTATGGTTACTTATATCAAAAGTTGATACTGTATGGTATATAGATAAGATGGATAAATTGATAGTGATAGATCCGTTAGGATGCACAACTGGCCCTGAGCCAGCTGAGGCCGTAAGAAGATAGTCTCCGTTCCAAGGATTCTCTCGAAGCTCGGACGTCCGAAGTCCAGACCTGCCACTCTAAATTTTTTAAAAATCAGGACCTAGATATAAAAAAAATCAGGATCCTGGGGAAAAATATCAGGATACATGAACGGTTTCAGGTATAGAGTCAGCCGGTCGCCTAATCTCGAACTTAATAATAATACAGTAAGTTCATTGTTGACGCTGACCCTGCCTTTTCTCAAGTAAAAATAGCCATTATAATAGCCCCCCCCCCCCCCCCCAATAAAACCTGCATTCTAGTACTAAATCAGCATTACAGTTGTCTCCTTCGCACTCATTGTTTACATGCTGGAAGTGGAAAACACACTCACTTTTCCACTCTTTCTCATCAGTGGTCACTTATCTTGCTAATCATTGCAATCATATTTTCACATTCTTCACACACACATGCCCACCCCACTCCTGCTAACTGGTCAGACATACGTGCATAATATGCCTGTCAATTATCACCCAACCTCACTTCATAAATTGTTGCTCACTCCCTCTCTAACACACACACTCACATACATTCGCGATCGCACGAAACACACACGCGACATTTTCTCTCTCTCTTTCTCTGACACTGACACGCGTGGATTGCACTTTGCTGCAAGGGGAGTCATATACTCATATTGCTTCAAAGATTTTAATCTCGATTTAATTTAGATCTATTAGATCTACTTAAGAGTACAGATACAGATCATCTAGACCTAGATCTAGACATCCCTAATACTAGGGACGTTTAGATCTAGATCTAACAAGTCATTGAGTATCAGCGAAGCCTTCTGCTTGATCAGTTAGAAATGCAAGGCTCTAGTAATCGTGGTAGGCCTCTATAACACGTAATCATACAACGATTTTTGAAGTTTCGAACAAGTGAAGAATGGACAAAGAGAACAATATATTAGTGAAGAATCGATACACCATTACTCATAATAACATGAATCCTGGATAGGCCCGATATCCGGCTATTGGCTAATTAAACCATACACCGAAAAGTAGAATGGGAACTGATAAAGAAAGAAAGAAAAAACAAAAATCTCACGCTGAATGTACGGAACAATACCAACTAGACAACGAGTGCAGTTTTATTACAAAACAAATCGGGACGGGCCAACGGAAAACTGGAATTTCGCAAATTTTCATTAAAAAATCGGAATGATTCCGGTTAAATCGGGATAAACGGCAGGTCTGCAAGTCCCTTATTGAAGAAGAAGAAGATAATGATAGATAGATAAATACAAAAAAACAGATAGACACTGTTTACAATAAGTACCATGCTTATGCTGTGTGTATGTTTGTCTTATATTTCTGAATGTATGTGTGAAAACTTTATGTGTTTGAATGTGTGGCTGTTCACAATTACATGACAGCTCAATTTCTCTCTTTAATTTTAATGACTGAGATTCTTATTCTAGGAAATTAAACTTTTGAGACTCTTTGGAACTGATACACTTTAAAAAATCCAATATATGCATATCCTAAAAGTATTGTTCTATCCCTATCAATGTTATGGTTAACGTGGAATGAACAAAGTCACTTGAGTTGCCTTTTACATCTATATAATAATATAAATATGTGTTGGTCATTCTTTGTTCGCCAAAGACTCTGTTGTCAGTCCACTAAGGATCTCAGGATACATTAAAGGGAAGATGCAAGAAAAACATGAACGCAAAAGAACAACTTACCAGTAGTGCATACTAACAATCCCTATCTCAAAGAAAATGTAAGTTAAAACTAAAATCAACCCTAAAAATCAAAAATAAAAAACAGAAAAGAAATATGTCCTATTCTATAAACAAATCGTCAACAGTTTCATACATCTTAATGCCACACACAAGAAGGGATGCCCATGGTTGATGCATGCTCATACACATGCCCTCATCACTCATTTCCTGTAGCTCTCTGTCTTGAATGCGATTGGCTAAGGTGTGCAGATTCATTTCCTTACATATTTTAGGGCCTTGAGATCTGGTTTCACTTTCTACAAACTGGAAATATAAACATTAGAATGAAAAGCATTGTATGACAAATCAATATAAAGTCACACTTTGTGAAACGGTTGTGTATCTTATATAATATAATATGAATTAATACTGTTCATTTGAAAAGTAGTAGAAAGCCAATGGGAAAAACCAAATTAATTTTTTTTATTAATTTCACAGAAAACATGAAAAACTCGAGAATGAAATATATTCACAAAATTGGGATGCAGGCACTTCAGAAATCTAATTCACATAAAGCAAAGTCAAACGCAGGCAATACTTGATTATAAGACCATGGAGAACATGTCAATGTGTGATTAGTTAATACGAGCAGATGTTGTCATTACACTTTATATATGTTTTCAGGAAAATGAAATCTTGGAAATACAAAAATACTTTCAAAATAGCTGTCTCTATTTCTAATCCTCTAATCCAAATTTAACTGGAACTAAAAGTGATGAAAAGTAAAATTTAAAGTAGTAATTCAATGACAAAAAACGTCATATCTTGAACTAATAAGATCACAATTAGTTTTTCTATTAAAAGTTATTAGTAAAAAAACTCACTTCTATTGACTGTAGTTGAATAGGTAAATTTTTTATGTCAGGTTGAATGAGTGGAGACTTTCCATAATGCACCTCTTGAACAACAGCATCATCTTTATCATACACATTCACAGATGAATTTTCACTTTCATCAATAACACGCCTTCCAGCAAAATCGAAAGTGATTTTTCTGTCCTTCCTGGAGCCATGACGAATATTTCAAGCTCCTCCTCTCTTTTACGTAACTTTTCACGTTCAGATTTACTCAACCACCGATTTGAATCTGTAGCAAAGTAATCGCTTTCATCATCAATGACTTGCGTACGTCTAGCGCTGATAACAGAAAAGAGAATAGTTACAACCATAGGACATTTATCATTCATAGCTTTCATCCACATTCATTGTGATAAGTACTACAAACTATCATAAAGATTTGAGAACTCTATGAAAAGAGCACGAGTAAATACATCTCTGATTTATGTAAGTGACCTTACAAATTTTTTTTCTTTTAAAGTGACAGAAAAAACTGTAGAAAAGATTGAAAATGAAAAGCATGTGAAATCTAACATATGTACTAGACAGGGGAGTGCCACTGATTAGTGTAATGACTGAAAGCTGTAACAAAAAGAAGACTTGAACAAAAAATTCAATGAATGATTCATCAAAACTGACAAAATTGAAATTATCAAATAAAATACAATTTTGAAAATTCAAAACAAGTTTATACAAAGAGGAAAATTAAATAATTTCTAAATCAAGGTGCCTCAATACAATATTTTTTTCCATAAATACATGATTAATTTTGGTCAAAACATACTTATAAACCTATCATGAGCTGCAAACAACAACAGAAGAGAAAGCATTAGTCCTGTTATTCACCTAATAAACTATGCTTAAAAAACGTGCACAAACCTGGTACGATCATAATCAAGAAGTCTGTCTCTGTGTTTCAAGGCTTCCTCAAAATCTGCCTTTGACCTGTTGCCACCAGTCAAGAGAGACTGACCAGTTTCACTTAAGCTGCCTTTTGCGACACCTTCTCTCATTAGTTGGTTTCGTAACTTTTCTGATTTTTTTGTACCCCGTGCAAGAACTTCTTCATCCTCTGGAGAGCAAACCTAAATTCAAGGATGAGTCAGATATTGAAAAATGTAGACTTATGCTTCATCATTTAATGGCACAAGAGTATGGTTATAAGAAGTACCTTTAATATAAGTATTATAAAGTGAGCAGATTCAAGGCCATCATTTTGTTCATAATTAAATTTGAAGCTAAAAGGGTAACTAAGATATGTATATATCTATATTATATATTTGAATGAAAATGTAAAAAAGAGATCAATTTGAGGAACCTTTATCTCTTTGTTATACATTATTACTTGTAACTAATTTTTAATGAATATATTTCCTGTGATGTTCCTATTGGTCAACCATATTTCTTAAAACAACAAATTTTGAAACTAGATAATGACGAGAGTATTTATTTGTAACAGAGCAAGTTTGCATACCTACTAAAACAAACGTTGTCATGAGAAATCATCCGTTATCATGAAGCATAAAAACAATAAAGAGCTAGTACATTTCCCTCTGCAGTGTCAGAAAACTCACAACCTGAGGTGCTTTCTCATTTTTACAACACCTTTGATAAGCATTCGACTGAGTTCATTTTTTTAAACTATTCATAATAATTTTTGTTTAAATTCACTTATCCTTATTTTCCCTTAACATATCTTATTTTTTTACTATTTAGAAATAACTAATCCAAAAGGAAAGACAAGTGTCAAATATTAAAACTCACCAACTTTCCCAAAAGATACAAGGTCCAGGACCCTCCTGTTGACAAACAACGCCCACAATTCAAACAATTATTTACGAGCTGGTGTTTAGCAGCTAAACATTCACATATATGTCTCCTGAAAAGAGAATGTCAAAGGAAATTTACACTAAAGAAAATAGGGATGCATATCAAGAAGAAGAAGCAGCAGAAAAGGAGAAGAAGGAAGAACTCCCCCCCCCTCCCCCAGAATACAAGAATGAGAAAAGAAAAGGAAAAAGAAGACGAAAAAGAAGGCATAGAAAATTAAGGAAGCAGGAAGGTGATGATGAGATATAGAGGAGGAGAAGAAGAACAAAAGTAGACATAGATGAAAAAAGAGGACAAAAGAAGAGTCAGGAGTTAAGCAGGAATCTGTGAAATAATGCCACATGGCCAAGTCTTTGTGAAGCAATGTAAAATCCATAACAGATGAAGGCAAGTTATTACACATGTATATTATATTTTACCAAAAAGACAGAGTAGTGTATCTGAGATACAAGAGGTTAGTGAAAACATTGAACGTTACCAGGCAATTGAACAATGGATTTCTCCTGACCCTCTTTACTGTACAAAGGTACAAATTTCGATTTCTTTTTAGCACCAATCCCGATTTCTCCATTGATGTTGCTCTTTACTGATTTGCCTATCAACTTTCCAGATGTAGGTGATTCACGTCCTGAAAGACGAAAACAATGGAATAAAAGACATGGTGCAGTATCATTTTGGGACGACAACCAGACTACATGGCTTTGCCTAGCAACTTTTAGTGTAAAGTTCAGCAACTACTGTACAAGCACGGAGAATTATGATGATTTTCAAAACATTCTTTCGTGTTCTCTATATATATATATATGTAATTTACAAAATAAGTAGGCTGAGAGAACAGAAGTGTGACATGCACGTTAATGCTTGAGGTTAAGAAATCCTGGAATGCTGTTATCAAAT
Source organism: Doris montereyensis (assembly GCA_037039925.1). NCBI lineage: Eukaryota > Metazoa > Mollusca > Gastropoda > Nudibranchia > Dorididae > Doris > Doris montereyensis. The sequence continues at coordinate 524,689 of JAXRKP010000042.1, forward strand.
TTTTGCCAAGCTTAAAGATCATCAGTGAAAATAGCCAATTGAGATACTAAAAACAAATATTTTGTTGGGATCCTTTTATTTTAAATATTATTATGTTCTTGGCACTCGAGTGAGTCTGAGCAATTTTACGCCTTGAGACTCATCCTCCACCCACTTGCCTGCCAAGAAAAATAAAACCAACAAATTACAATAGACCAGGCAACCTCAAACAAAATACTTAATGAGGATAATATCGATCAATAAACACAGAACGTTGACAGAATGAGAAAATTGCACCTATGCTATAGGACCACAAAACACCTCTGATATTAGATTTTATTTTATAAAGGGAATAAATATCTCTTTACGGAGAATAAACTCGAATGATAGGATTCATTTTTATTAGGAACCTGAAAGGAAAAGAGATGGACGCAACATACAACATACTTCAGAATGGCACAACAGGGGCAAAGAGTTCACAAACTTCTTTAACAAAATTACATTATAATCGCATTAATCAGCACAAGAACAACTAGATCAGTCTGTCAAACATGCTTGACCTTCAAATATTGATTGTGTTCTTATTTTACCTTCATACAGTAAAACAAATGGCCAACAAAATTTAAACGCAGCAACAGCACTGATGACTCCAAAAATAAAATAAAATATAAATCACTATACAAAAAATAATTGACAGTTTGTGTTTGAATTCAAAATCACTAAAGAATTGTCAGTTTGGTGAAAAAGAGAAGAAAAAATACTTACAAGTTTATTTCCATTTCCATTTTCAAACGGTTTTGCAGGGATGGGCTTTTTACCACTTTCCGCCTTATTCTTCTTTTGCTTGACAACTAAGACAGAGTCTGAATCTTTTTTCTTTTGATAAACCTACAAAAATGTATTTTAAAGACAAATAAAAGTAAAGGGAATAAGAAACAATTATATGGTTTTCACAATTTCATATCATAGTGTTGGTGATCAATAGTGGTTGGAGACGGACTTAAAAGGGAGACTTAACAATATAATGTAAGACAAATTCTTGCTAAGTCTAAAAGAATGTGAAGACTCCAAAAAAACAACCCAACAAAGCTTTTATTAATAAACAATCAAACAAAACAAGAATATATTTGTAGTTATAGCCAAATTGTTTTAATATTAGTATGTCAGTATTTCAATATGATAAGAAAACAAATTTGAAAAAGAACATTTAAGTAGAAACTGACCAAGGGAGATAGAGATTAAATGACAGCATTTAAAAAAATATTTTGTTAGTAAGATGTCTTTCTATTATTTACCTTTGCATTTCCTGACCGACTTCTCAATTCTTGTAAAAACAGCCTTACTTTAGGATCCGATCCATCCAAAAGTCCAAGCATATACTCCTCCAACTCATTGGAATCCTCCATTGACAATATAAACCTAGAAGATAACAAAGAAAGGGAAGAAAAATTCAAATCTGTTAACCAAAAAAGAAGCAGCAATGATTGCAAAATAAACCGCTACTATGATCATAAAGTCTGAAAGATGATCCATTTTTGTTTGCTTGCTGGTAGTACATGTGAATATGTTGAGACAGAAAAGCATGATGGGATTGATGCAGTAATTACCAACACTCATCCGTCTCAGAAGAATCACTTAAAATAGCATTAATGATTTAAAACAATCTCCATTGACGCAAACTTTGTAGAATATATACTCTAAACATCTAATTGCATTATATAATTTACTATATATTATATCTTATAAATATTTCTTTCTTATCTTTGGGTGTTGTGGAGAGAGATAAATTTTGGTCTGAAGCTTGATTATAATAATAATGAATGACAAGGTCTTTTATTATGAAATTCCCTTTCCAGTATTTTTGTTTTTGTTTTACTGACTTTTTGTTGCATGCATGCCTTTCCTTATTATATTGATTAGTAATACAATTAACTGTATTATTAAATCATTAGAATCATAAAGTAAATGTAACAATTTTCATACTTGTGTGACTATACAATTTTAACAGCACATATGTATGGTAAGGTAAGGGATGGTGATAGATATTGTTTAATTAAAAAAGCAGGTGTTTCTTAACTGGAAGATTATTGGTATTGTCTTGAGGGAAGATGGTATCGTCATGACAATACCATCTTCCCTGCAGCAGTCATGGTAAACATTTTTATCAATTTTATCACATAATAGGGGAAATCAACAATTTATAAAACATAAACAGCGCAAAGGAAGCATATTTTTGCCCAAGGTGTGGACATTTGTCAGAAAGCTAATTTTATTTAGGGTGTAGATCTAGATTAAGTCTCATTAATGTGTAGATTCCCCGACTGGAAGACGCTGATCTAGATTTAACATCCTGGTAACCAAATCCCTGTGGTGTGTTTACATTTTCTAAGCTTCCTGTGTCCTTCTCATGGGTGGTGTTAGAAAAAGGATTCTTCGCTCTCTATGTCATTATTGTAACAATCCATTTTAAGACAAATTTATGAAAAAAATAAAAACAAAAGCAGAAAGCACAGAAAACGTACAAGATTGAAGCAGAACGATGAAATGTGTGTACGTGTGTTAAACAAAGGCAGTATAGTAGCTAAAAAAAGAATCAATGATGGGCTTCATGATATTTTGCATCAGAAAGAGGCTTAAAAAATAAAGACGAACGACCTAGTTGACGGTGGGGCAGGAGTAGTGGGGTGGTGGGGAGGGCGGGGGGTTTCGCGTAAGGAATGGTGATTGAGAGAGAGAGAGAGAGAGAGAGAGAGAGAGAGAGAGAGAGAGAGAGAGAGAGAGAGAGAGAGAGAGAGGAAGAGAAGAGGAATATAAATCCTCAAATTGTGAACTTATTTTCTGTATCTACTTTTACTTATATTATTATGATATTTTTGTCTGTTCATTTCATCATCTATTATAATGTTGGCAACTACTAGAAATATTACGAATGCTAGTACTACTTCTGCGACTACTATGTTCACCACTATTATTATGATTAACTTTTATTGTTGTCATTGCTATCTTTGTTGTTTTTTACCATCGTTATTATTATCACTCTTAGTTCGCTTTGTTATGTGGATTGTGAAATGTAAAATGATTTATGTGTTTCGTGTGCTTGTTTCCAACAACTGCCATATTGTTTTAATACCTGCCCGAGCTCTGTGAGATGAGTGCCTGTCTGACATGTAATTTTGTTGTCCATGGAATGTGCTGCTGTCTCGCATTTTATTACACATCAGTGGCTTTTCTTTGCCTGTTTTTTTCTTTATGTGTTAAGTTTTTCTTTTCACATACGTGGCGCAATTCACTGACGGCAAAATGATGATTCTCTAGGGTGTGATCCACACTAGATTTATTTGCAAAAAATAAGAGGGGTCAATAAAAATTGATCGGACAAAGGAAAATCGATTAAAAATGATTTACACTCAAGGAAAACATGTTGCATGCGTATTTTAACTTAGGCAAAAAAGGGAGTGGGCGGAGGAAGAACGTTATAACTTTGTAATGGTTTGTGACCACAAATTAATTTTTCTACAGAGGGAAGTGTGATAACCAAGCTTTGAAATAAACTCATTTTCGTTAACTATGTTAACATAGTTTTTTTTTAGTAATTAGATAAAATACAATGACTAAAGCAAAAAAAAGAAGAGAAATATACATACATACATATTGAAAATGCTTTTTTCAGAAAAGTCACAAATCCAAGAGAAATGATACTTTCACAGAGAACAGACAAGACGTTGATACTGTGGTAGAAACAAAGACTGAGACAATCGGTGTGAGAGAAGCGCTGTTATAGTGAGATAAAATAGTGTAATTTTTTATAAATTTCTCAACAGGGTGATCAGTTACCCGGGAATCCAGCTGACCGTGCTTAACCCTGACAGGTGAGCGCACGTGGGTAATTAATGAGTTTTGCCGGCCACGACTAAGAGGGACGATTTGCTACAGGAATGCGACGCTATGAATGATGATTTTATTTTGTTATTATTTGACATTTTCACTATTTTCCGCCTCGATGTGACAAACTACAGAGGAATATGATGGACGGGGACGATTCACCATTAGATCTAGATGTGACTTGCGTGATTTGATATATATATACAAAAATCTCTGTCTCTCTCATATAAAAGTGTATGTGTGTCTCTCTACTGCTATCTTTCTTGGCTTTTCCTCTCACTCTTTCTCTGTCTTGTGTGTATATATCTCCTTCTGAACTATCTTTCTTGGTCTCACATGATTGTCTCTCTGTGTCTGTCTCAAAAACGTGTGTGTTGACTGTAAGTGTGTCTCCTCTCATTCTTTCTTAGGTCTTGTGTCGCGATTCAACAGTAGGTCTAGATCTATATAGCATGTGTGATTTGATCTGAAGATATATGTGTGTATGTCTCTCTCTCTGTATCTTGCACACGTATGTGTGTCCCTCTTCATATATCTTTCTTGGTCTAGTGTTTCTCCCCCTTCCTCTCTATTCTTGTGTGTGTATGAGTATGACGTTTATCTCTCTCCATTTGTAGGTGTTGTGTTACTCTCTGAGTCTGAGTTTAATGAGAAGAGTGAGAGACACGCATAAAACACAAGACTGACAGAAAGAGTCATTCTCGAGTTTCTTTATTTCCTGGTAAGAAATCGTTGTAAAACTCAAAAATGGACCCTGCGGCAACGTTAACGGATATTGTCACTGGTGAAGCGGTCAGCTCTGAAAATCAATTAATGAATGAGGCTGGGAACAATGAAATGACGCGCTCACCGCGAGAGCCTACATGGTATGCGAGTACTGACAAATACCAAAACGGTACTCAATTTGTCATCCGTAATCGATACTAATGATGAATTACATTTTTCTCTCTTAGGTATTCGTCATAATAACGAATAATCACTTCGATACTATAAATAGCACGGCTAATGTCAACCAGCTGTTAGGGTGCAATGCCCAAGGGATCTAATCTTGATCTAATGTTATGTCTTTTGCGGTTATTCTTTTACTAAAAACATTAGGTTGCTGTGGTTTTAGTGACCAAATTTGTGTTCAGCAGCCAGAAATCTGTTGGTTTGGCCTCTAAAAGTAGTGTACCAGGGTGTGGGAGTGACTAAAAAATTACCGATTCAATGATTGCACCATCAGATGATAACCATAAGGAAGGCAAGGCAATGAAGGAGATAGAAAATGAGAGGAGGCCTATCGATGTAATAATTATATGATGTTGATCAACGATATGTTGAAGCGTGTGAAAAGTATACCATGTAAATCAGTCAGGTTCTATGTCACCAGATAAGACAGAAAAGGTTTCCCATAGTTCTTACCTGGCATTGTCTTCGGTTGCTGGAATACCAAGTTTTCTCCAATTCGCAACAAAACCATTTCTCCATGTCGGCAGCCATCTTCCAATTAGCCGACTAACATTAAAAAGTTAGTTTCGGTTTGGTTGCAGTCGTATAAAACATTCGTATTATACTAACACATTCTGCATGTATTTGTGGTCATTTTATGCATCTTAATCTAAATTGTCTCGAGTCATATCATTTTGCGCTATCAAGGGAAATTATCATAGCCCTCCCTCCCTTCATATATGTATCCACTGTTCACCCCTTTCCTTTGCCTTTTCGTAGACAAACACGCTTTGATTGCATTTCTTTCCTTCGCTCCATTTGACCATTGAATGAGGAGAAATTCGGGAATGGAGGATGGGAGTTCGAATACAGTCATGGTAATACATGTACACGTATAATTGTAATGTTCTAGTGTTAATAGAATCACATTGTGCTCGCGCAGCATCGAATCTTTGTAAGAACAGAAGAACAGATCATGTTATTTTTGGAATCTATCGTAGAATACACGGTACAAAAATTACCAGCGATTACATAATTGGAAAGTGGACACCAAGTAATACCGTTACAGGTTACCAGGTAAATAATGCACTCAATTATGTACCAATAGATCCTAATGTTACTCTGTATCTGTCTGTAGAGTATCTGTATAACAATGCGATGCATAAACCAGTAATTGCGTTGTCATAACGGACAGTTTATAATAGATACGTAACATACTTTCTCTAATATTGAATTGACGGTGTATAATCATCGAGGTGATTCCAGTCAATGATGGTACGATGAAAGAAAAGTTTCTGTAGTTGTTTGTACAGAGTGGTGGTATTGTGTAGTAGCAATTGTGGTGTTTGTGATGTAGGGCTCAAGTATAATTATTGTTATGTGGTTTTCAAATTTTCGTGGATTGTGATGTATTGGGATTACGAATTTTTCTGGGGGAAATGACGAAACCATTCCTCTGACAATTTCAATCATGAAAGATATGTTTTGATCCTGGAGCAATTGTGTAATCTAGAGCTGTAATCTCCGACGATGAAACGAGCTCCATTTCTCTCTCTCTCTCTCTCTCTCTCTCTCTCTCTCTCTCTCTCTCTCTCTCTCTCTCTCTCTCTCTCTCTCTCTCTCTCTCTCTCTCTCTCTCTCTCTCTCTCTCTCTCTCTCTCTCTAACACACACACACACACAACACACACACACACACACACACACACTCTCCCCTGTGGGACTCTCTCCCTCTCTCTCCTTCTCTCTCTCCTATCTATCTCCCTCTCTCTCCTCCTTCCCCCTCTCTCTCTCTCTCTCTCCCTCTTTCTCTCCCTCTCTCTCTCTCCCTCTCTCTCTCCCTCTCTCTCTCTCTCTCTCTCTCTCTCTCTCTCTCTCTCTCTCTCTCTCTCTCTCTCTCTCAGTCTCTCTCTATTCTCTCTTTGTCTGTCTCATTAAGGGACCAGTTTAACGTTAGAGTTTCTTTTCCGATAACCCTTAGAACGAAGACTCTTGCTTACGACCCCAGCTGGCTCGGAGCCAGTTGTGGATCCCTGCGACAATCCACCTTCGGCGATCGGGTGAGCCCCACTAAATTACAATGGGTAGGAAGAAGGGGTCACCCAGTCAACGTCGAAGCTCGCTTAGTTCCCTGAGTATCTCGAGAGCAGGTTTGCTGCTAGTCATTGATTGTTTTATTGTTGGGAAACGCAGCCATTGGTGGGCTGAACTCCTAGCCCTCTTGAGAATGACCAAAGTTCGGCCAAAGATCATATAAAAGTGTATATGGTTTTTGTTTCGGCGGGCTGAGGGGGGGGTCATCGAAGTCCAGGGGGCGCTTTTTGAGCCCCCAACTTATGTCCCTAAGAAACCTTCCAACCCTTCCCCGAAATCGGAGGCATACACGAGTCGCTCAGTTTAGAGGACGATCCACTTTTACCTTGGGTATATTTTTGTCCATTGGCGCTATAGCTGACCGGCCTGACGCCGGCCCGCCCAAGCCAGAATACTCCGACGCCTTACGAAAAAAAAATGAAAATGTTTGATTTTCTGCTGCTCTCGCCACGGAAGTCGTCCAAAGCCCCGGCCACCGGTTGGGGAAAAGAACTAGAATAGACGCTTACTCACCAGGTAAACGCCTAAGCTTGTTGTATTTCTATATGAAGGTCGAATGGCAAAGGGACCCAACGTCCGCCCAGAACAATCTATTATTTTAGGTAACCAAAGGGCTAATGCAAGAATTTACTCCAATTGTAAACGGTTGGCGTAGCTACATTAGTTTTCTGTGCTTACCAGGAGTTAAGGTCACAACCAACCCTCTTAACGTAAGCGAGTCTCTGGGAGCCTGGTTCTCGCACCTTTCTCTACTTCCAGACAGGCTTCTAATATTGTGTTGTTTAGCTGGTACTTGTGACTTGTTTTTTTCTTTACGTTAAAAATCTAGCACTGTTTTTGGCATTGAAGCGCATTCCCCAATCTGTGGCCCATTTTTTCTGGAGAGTTTAGATCTTCTTGTAAAATGACATGATCTTGACTTCACTGAATACTGCGGTATATTAGACTTTTATCCGCGAATAACATCACCTGTTATGTTACTTTTTCAGATGGATCATTTATATGCCATACGAACAGGAGGGAGCCTAGGACTGTGCCGTGTGTTACATGAAACTCTTCTGATGATATTTCCTCAAAAACTACATCCGTTTTTCGCTTTGTTAGAAAATTTGTCAACCATGTTCGTAAAGGTCCTCGGCGCTATTTCTGTGTAAAATATGGGGGACTGTATCAAACGCCTTGGAAAATAATGTGAAAAGTCAAGAACAAACAACGCTCACAGTAACAAAAACTAAATAAAATACTTGACAACAATATGAAAACGTTGATGTTAGCCAAATCAATCAATAAATAAACAGCACAATTGAGAATGATGAAGATAATGATACTGATAATGATAATGATGATAATCATAATGCTGATGTCAATCAGATAATGTAATAATTATGATAATGTTAATAATAATGAGGATAATAACGTTCTGCATTTATTTACAATTTTTAAGCATTTCTCTAACGCGGATTTTCATATAATTTATATCATTTTCTTCGTCTTTGTGCCGTGTTTCTGATGGTGTCATTTTCTCTGGACTTTTAATTTGAATTTTGTGGATTTTGATCAATTTTTATCATCGAATGTTTTAAATTTATACGATTTACACCAGTGTTGTCTTCTGTGAACTCTTTTCATCATTTCGATTGACAATTGTGTTTTAAATTTTACTATTTACGCTGTGTGTGATTTTTATGATCTCTTCATCACTGACGGTCATGTCCATTATAAATAGTACAGACGTAAATAAATATAGTACGTGTGAACTACTTGCACTGAAGCACAATAACGTTTTGACAACTCCCTTAGTTGCTAACACACTGAAAGTATGCAACATATACAAACACACTCATAAACGAGCACGCAGGGGAACAAAAGGTCGGAGGAAAAACAAAACAGAGGGAACCCTTCAAACCTTCTCGCCATTAAAACAACTCGAGCGAGCAACGAAGACCAACCTGATTCATCACAATATAAAAATAGTTTACAACTCAACGTCACTCTATTGAATGCCAGGTCTGTAGGGAATAAAGCTATTGTTCTCTCCGACTACATCATCGAACAAAACCTAGACATTTTCATAATAACAGAGAGTTGGATTTTCAATACAGGTGATGAAGTCATCCTTGCCCACCTCATACCCGTTGGCTATACTTTCAAATGGCAAAACAGACCATCGTCCAACAGAGGAGGTGGATTTATAGTTATTTATAAAGAAAGCCTTGGAATTAATAAAGTTGAAAATCAACATAAAATCACTTTTGAACATCTTGAAATCACACTCAATCACAATGGTCAACTGTTTCGAATCGTGGTTGTCTATAGACCTGACCAAAGAAATAAGAAAATTTACATAAATGATTTTATAGATGAATTTGAGGACTTCGTTTTTGAAAAAACTCTGCAGTCAGGAAAAATAGTTTTAACTGGAGATTTCAACCTTCATATTGATGACCATGACAACGACGATGCTAAAAAATTCTTAATTCTGCTTGACAGTTTCAATTTAGTTCAACACGTTGATGAAAGTACACACATAGCTGGGCATATCCTTGATTTAGTAATTACACAAAAATGATGACCCGTCGATTACATCCCTGGTAGTTTCCAATCCACATTTCTCTGATCACCACTGTGTATCTTTCACTTTGGCATTACCCAAAGCTATGCCAACAAAGAAGACCATTAAATATAGAAAAACGAAAAATATCAACTTGAATGACCTAAAATCGTCAATTTTAGAAGCTAATATCAACGAGAAGATCAAACCCATTGAAAGTGTTGACGACCAAGTGAAAGTTTTCAATTACGAAATTAGTAAAATCATTGATTCGTTTGCCCCCATTAAAAGTGGCACCATTACCATAAGACCCAACTGCCGATGGTACACTGACGACATTCGAAATACTAAGCAAGAACTGAGGCGTGCGGAACGAAAATTGTCGAAATCAAAATCAGACAGTAACAAGAATCATTACAAAGCCATCCGTAATAAAATGAACAAAATGCTGACTGACGCCAAACGAAGACACATTAAGAACTCTATATATCAGAATAAGGGCAATACCAAAGAGCTGTTTAAAATAACAGCTGGTCTGCTCAGTCCTTATGTTCCCAGTATTGTTAAAGATTCAACGAAAATGTGTGAAAACTTCAACAATTTCTTTATTGATAAGGTAGCTAAAATTAGAGACCACCTTAATCATCAAAATCCATCTACTTTATGTATCGATTCTGAGAATTCTAATCCTGGACCTAGCTCTACTCTCTCGGAATTCGAGCCAACATCACCAAAGGAAATAGAAAATTTAATCAATAAAATGCCATCTAAAACTTGTGATCTTGACTCCATACCAACCTGGCTGTTAAAGGAGTTCTCAGATATTCTGTCTCCTGCCATCTCAACCATCGTGAACAACAGCCTTCATAATGGCATATTTCCATCTTCACTAAAACACGCTAGTGTGACCCCTATCATTAAAAAATCATCGTTGAATAAGGACGAACTCAAGAATTATAGACCAATCTCTAATCTGCCAGCCCTGTCCAAGATCATTGAGAAAATTGTTAACCGCCGTCTTACGCAACACATTGATAGCAACAAAATGTCGACACATTTCCAATCTGCGTACAGAAAACACCACAGTACGGAAACATCGCTTTTGAGGGTGCACAATGACATCATTAGGATGATCGACAACAAGTCATGTGTCATGCTCGTTTTGTTAGATCTGAGCGCCGCATTTGACACTATCGACCATGGAATCTTGCTATCACGATTGCAACACCAATTTGGAATCAACGAGACTGCCCTGAAATGGTTCGATACCTACCTTCAGGAGAGAACACAATCGGTATTGATTGACTCTTCGAGATCATCTGCCTTTAAAACTTCAACATGGTGTTCCCCAAGGGTCTTCCTAGGACCAGTTCTCTTTACTCTCTACACCACTCCATTAGCTGACATAATTGAGAGGCATAACATCAAATATCATCTATATGCAGACGACACTCAACTATACATACCCCTGAGCACCAGCAATCCTGCAGCATCCATTCAGACACTTCAGGATTGCACCACAGATATACAGACTTGGATGACAGAAAACAGACTTAGATTAAATGGAGATAAAACAGATATAATTGTCTTTGGAACGCGTACATCGCTCAAAACTATTAATGCATGCAATGTAAATATTTGTAATTCACATATTGAAATTTCCAATGCTGTTAAGAATTTAGGCTTTCTTCTTGATCCTCACCTCACAATGGAGAAGCAAATTAATAAAATATGTCAAACATCTATGTTCCATCTTAAGAATATTAGCAGAATCAGATATTTTATTGATGAGGATACTGCTAAACTTTTGATAAATGCCTTTGTAACCAGTAGATTGGATTACTGCAACTCCCTCTTGTCTGGTATGTCTAAAAAACATCTATCTAAACTTCAAAAGATACAAAATTATGCAGCCAGAACTATTGCTCTTAAAAAGAAATCTGATCACATTACCAATGTACTTAAAGACCTCCATTGGTTGCCAGTCAGAGAGAGAATTGACTTTAAGGTCCTTTGCATGACTTATAAATGTTTAAATAATCTAGCTCCCCCTATCTAGACGAGCTTTTAACCCCCTATTTTAAACCTAGAGTCTTGAGGTCTAATAATAGTAACTTTATCTTTGTATACCCCGTACATCGACTCGTTTTGGTGAGAAAGCTTTTTCTGTGTGTGCACCTCAACTGTGGAATGGTCTGGATGAATGTTGTAGGAACTCCATATCCCTTGAATCGTTTAGGAAGTCTCTTAAAACCCACCTTTTTAAGAGGGCATATAATGCTTAGCGTCTTTTTAAGCCTTTAATGATCGTTGTTTTTGTTAGGATAGCTTATATTTATAATGAATCTTTTGATTATGTCTATGCGCATTATATATCTCGTGTCTCTTGTAAGAATGCTCTATTCATTGAATATTTTACTAATTCATTGTATCTATCTTTTTAGCTTAATGTATTATTTACAATGTATCTTTTAGGTTTCGTGATCATGTTATACTCTTTGTATGTTTTAAGATTGTTGTATCATTTGAATCTTTTGAGTGGACTCTTAAACCCTTCTATTTTAGGATAATCATATGATACATTTTGACTCTTTTAAATATCATGTTCTATGACCATTATATTTTATTTATGTTGTATTGTATGCTATTGTGAGGCGCTTTGAGCTCTTTTGAGAAAAAGTATATATATTATTTTTATTATTATTATGAGGATGATAATGGTGATGATGATGATGATGATAATAACGGTAATGATGCTGCTGCTAATAATTCAATTCAATTCAATCAATTCAATCATCTTTATTGATTCTTTAAAAAAGGAAATTACACTTATGATCAAACTTTCCGTTTGAAAAATAAAAGACTACATCAATGCATTTGAATTAAAAACAAATTTCACTTAAGTTAATCATTAAATGTAGAGATTTTAGGATAAATATATAAAGATGCAAAGGTGAGTAAATAGATAGTGCGGTGAAAGAAAATAATTATAGACAAATCAGTTTAGGTGCATACACATTTATCAACTTATCATAAATCTTTCATTTACCATTCATCAATTTCAATTTCTTGAACATTGTGAGTAAAACGCCATTTTCTTTCAAAGTAAGGTATGGTCAAACTTTCGTATGGCACTTGGAAGAACAGATCCAATATATCTCTCAGTGCGGGATTTTAAATGTATAAGTCGACCGCTTCTACTACTTGTTTTGGGTATGGGGAAAAGAGAATGGTGTTGTCTCTAGGTATACTCCTGAGTTTGATCTTGCATTGATTCTCATACAGATCTTCAAAGTTCTCCGTCTCTACATCATTTATGAATTTCCCTACGTGTTTCAGTATCCTATTAAATTTCTTCTTTTCTCTATCTCTTGTAT
>JAXRKP010000042.1:542500-547500 GCA_037039925.1 Doris montereyensis
ATAATAATAATAATAATAATAATAATAATAATAATAATAATAATAATAATAATAATAATAATAATAATAATAATAATAACAACAATAATAATAATAACAATAATAATAATAATAATAATAATAATAATAATAATAATAATAATAATAATAATAATAATAATAATAATAATAATAATAATAATAATAACAATAATAATGATCAAACGCTATACGCGCGTTAAAAATCATTTGTTTGTTTACACAACAGTTCGGGGACAAAAAGAAGAAGAAATTCTACTAAAACCCCGAGGTCATCTTAGTTGTGGATGGGTGAAAAGCAATCATGTCAAATCGGAAGGCCATCGAAGTATACAACAAGTAATTTTGTTTACGTCTGTATAATGCTCTTTGCTCTAAAATCTTTGTCTTGATCCATACTTTTTGGTAAAGTAAAACTTTAACAGGAATTACTGATTCGTCTAATGAATACTTATTGAAGACTCTGAATTGCAGCTTTATCCATTTTTGTGTGTGGACCTCGGCTGATTACACGAGTATACCTTGATTTCAAGTAATGCATTGCTTTGGGCCAATCCTTTATCAGGATGAGCAGGATCAAAAGTGTTATATTTTGAAAGCCTCACGCTTTTCTTCCCCTCACGGGGAGGGGCGGTACGTATTATGTTTACCAGGGACACAAGTTGGAGTCTGAATTTCTGGTGTCGTTCAAGAAGACATCCTTCAACTCTTCAGTCATAAAAGCAGTGGCGGATTTGCCATACGGGCATACAAGACAGTGTCCTGCCTGACAGATCAACAATTTAATAACCAACACATTTTCATATAACTCTAAAATGAGAATAATAAAAAATTATTGAAGGTCCTGAAAACCTTCAGTGCTAGTTCTCGTAGATAGATCTAGTAGTAGTAGTTAGACAAAGCCTGTGAGCGGTATCACATGATGCGATGGGACAGACGACAGGACACGCCAAGCAAGCGGTGAGAGCAATCATAATTATTATTGGGTGAGAGTGAGTCTATTTTTAGAGCCGGACATTTTGCATTTGTGTCCTCAAGAGCTGATCATCTCCACTACGTAATGAGAATCCAATGTAGGTCAAAGTGAAGACTGAAGGCGGTGGAGAAGTGAAGGCGGGTTTGGGACACCTGCAGCAGTGTTCCACGTTTGGCGCATTGGCATGCGTAAATGAAAACTGGCAAAACTTATGTATTTTATTCATTTAGCTTACAATTTTAAGCCTGATCGTTAAGCTTTGCAGATGTATATTAACATTTTATATACTAATATCAATTAAAATCATTGTATTTAAGAAAAATTAAAATTTCGAAATTCAGAATAGAAAAAAAAGGTTGATAATCTACTTTTTACCTGCCAGGGTAATGCCGAGCACAGCTGCCTAGTCGATAATTGTTTGTATGTAGGTAGATCTAGATATAATGACAAGTTACAGATCACGGCAGTGAGATGGTACTTGTTACTGTAGTCTTATCGTCAATAAATGTATAATAATTTATTGATCTGTGCACTCATAATGATTAATGTAATTACCGTGTTCATTAATTTAATGGCGAATGAAGTAGATTTTCTTTTTAAAAATAACTTCAAAAGTTTGAAACATAAAACATCTAGGGCCTGAAAGACATTGTGTTTTCGGCTTTCGAAAACCCGTTTACGTATGATACTGTCAAATGGTTGACTATAAGCATAGAAAAAAGCGTTTGTTTTGCTTCTATTGTTTATTATTTGGAGGCGATAACATTTGTCACAAAGTGGTCTAGTGGACATGAAACATTTGAAAGAAAAGGTTAAGAAGTATCAATCTAGTTCAACCCATATTGTCAATGCTGTAAAATATATCACAAACGAATAACAACATATATCCGAGACTATATGGGACACAATCAACTAAATGATTCAATTGTTTTAAAGTCATTTCACAAGGGTATGAACACTTTAAACCAAAGAGACATCAATCGAGTTGCATCATTGAAGACCAAACAAGCTCAATTCCTCTACGCATAAAGGAAATTAAAGTGTTTGGACGACTTATTCGTTGATTTGTTATTCCTTTTTATTATTGTTCATTCAAATGTCCCTCTAGTTGTTTAGGGTTAAAATCCGCAATTCTATTGTTTAACAGGAGATTTATCAACTTCTTATTTTGTTAACATCTATTCTTCCCCCTTCACTCTCTCCGTCTCTCCCCCTCTCTCCTCTCTCTCTCCCTCCCCCTCTCTCTCTCTCTCTCTCTCTCTCTTTATCTCTCTCTCTCTCTTTATCTGTCTGTCTGTCTGTCTGTCTGTCTCTCTATCTCTCTCTCTCTCTCTCTCTTTATCTCTCTCTCTATCTTTATCTGTCTCTCTCTCTCTTTATCTCTCTCTCTCTCTCTCTCTCTCTCTCTCTCTCTCTCTCTCTCTCTCTCTCTCTCTCTCTCTCTCTCTCTCTCTCTCTCTGTGTCTCTCTATCACTCCGTCTCCCATTCCCTCACACACCCACCCCACCCCCACACACACATACACTCTAAAACTAAATTATGAATGGGTAAATATCTTAGAGACAATTGAAGTCACAAAGCAAATAAATTAAATATGTTCGTTAATCTTAATTGGATGAGACTTATAAATCTATGTAGTCAAAAAGGGAGTTTGGTACATATGTGTTGACACGTATTGATTTGGTATGAAATGAGTCAATGCAAAGGCTACACTAAGACAAACTTTCACATAAAAATGGATTTATAGTTCGCATTCTCGCCCAAGTGCCGTCTCCCGACTGTACACCCTTTATCCCCCAGCAGGTCATTTCATTTAAAGTTCTTGTCAACTCCATGGAGAGTATGCAGTACAGCAGCCTGTTACAATTACAAACATGTGAATAAGATGAGAGCACATCTAAAAAAGTAGTATAACACAACAATGTACAAACTTTGGATACACGTTGTGAAATTTCATTGTCATTGGTCAATGTTTGTCATGGATGTGCTGAAGGTTGTAATAAAATCCTCTCAACGCTATCAACTCGTCATGAGTGCCTTCCTCCACTACTTTCCCCATGTCAATCACAACAATCTTGTCAGCATCTCGGATTGTAGACAGGCGATGGGCGATGGTTATACACGTACGTCCTACTCGAGCTTTGTCCAAGGCTTCTTGCACAAGCTGGTGTGAAACCAATTAAAAATAATATATTACAATCAAAACACTTTGTATCGGATATCAACAATCAAAGCTAAAAACGAAATCATAGATGAAAAATAGGATTCCACGGTATTCAGACTTTCTAGTGGAATAACTATGGAAGACCTATAGGAGCAGAGACGAGATAAATGCAAAAAAAAATAAACTGAAAAAAAAAGTTTGGGCACCATGCAGAATCACAGACGTAGAGCGTAGCATAGTTAGCATGGTTCGTAGTACGCTCTGTTTTCATGGCGATGCGATGGGTGCCGATGCAGAGGTCGCGGGTTTGATTCTGTCTGGTGCCCAAAGATGTTTTCAAATTATGCCTTTGCATTGGGGCTTTGATATCTAGTTCGCGTAGTTATTCGTCACATTCGACATGATCCATTCCTCACTGATTGACTTTAATGGTAAAGCTTACGTCATAAATAAAATTCTCAAATTAAAGTGGCTTTGGATGCAAGGAAGCGACAAGTTTGTTCTGCTGTTTTCAGTAATGAAATAAATAGGCAACTCGAATCTCATTAAAAAAACCATGAATATCAGCGGCAAAACAATTATGTAACAATGAAGAGATGTATATATATATATATATATATATATATATATATATATATATATATATATATATATATATATATATATATATATATATATATATATATATATATATAGTTAGATAGATAGATATAAAAAATATAATAGTTAGATAGATAGATAGAAAAAATAAAAGGCTGGAAAGAATGAAAGTAGGAAAAGAGACAAATAACAGACATCTATTATTTATTTTAATGCCAAAAGAATTAGATTCGGTTGGTTTGTAAGTCAACAATTTCCCTCAGATATATACTGACATCTGCAAGTATTTTGTCCCTAAGGGTAAAAACCAATACATATATTATAATGCAGAAGACCTAAAAATAAATGAATGAAAATGTATTTTATTATCATATGTGGCCATGATTCCTGACATCGGAAGAAAACGGAGATAAGTGCATGAAGACAAAGAAAAAAAAAAAGATACCTGCCCAGTAAACGGTTCAATATATCATAAAATGGATAGGTAATGCATACCTTTTCACTCTCTGTATCTATTAAAATGGATAGGTAATGCATACCTTTTCACTCTCTGTATCTATTAAAATGGATAGCATACCTTTTCACTCTCTGTATCTATAAAATGGATAGGTAATGCATACCTTTTCACTCTCTGTATCTATTAAAATGGATAGGTAATGCATACCTTTTCACTCTCTGTGTCTATAAAATGGATAGGTAATGCATACCTTTTCACTCTCTGTGTCTAACGAAGATGTTGCCTCATCTAAAAGAAGAATTTTAGGATTTCTGATCAAAGCTCTGGCAATGGCGATTCTCTGCTTCTGACCTCCACTCATTTGAGTTCCTTTACCTCCAACATTGGTGTCATAACCCTGCGATGAGGTGAAAGGAAACGTTATTAAAATGGGACTAAGATTTATGAAAGAGACCAAATGTGTCTCTAATAACAATGACACAAATTAATAGCATATCCATATCATAAAACCACTATAGTACATGTACCAACATCATTCGGGCTTGTTATTTGTGTAAAACGATAACTCACTTTTGAAGGTAGTAACTGATGACTGGCAGGAATATGCAGTAGATACGGTTGGCTGTTAGGTATATAAGGGTAGCTATAATTGCTAGAAATTGTAAAAGTACCGAACCACTAAATATTCTTGTTTAGTTTTTGTCTGATATTTCCCATTTCCAAAAATAAAAATTTTCACAATTACCTGTGGCAACCCCGAAATAAAACTATGTATATTGGCTTC
>JAXRKP010000042.1:552500-560000 GCA_037039925.1 Doris montereyensis
GAAAAAGAAGAGGAAGGAGGAGGAGGAGGAGGAAGAAGAGGAGGAGGAGGAGAAGAAGAAGAAGAAGAAGAAGAAGTAGAAGAAGAAGAAGTAGAAGAAAAGAAGAAGAAGAAGAAGAAGAAGAAGAAGAAGAAGAAGAAGAAGAAGAAGAAGAAGAAGAAGAAGAAGAAGAAGAAGAAGAAGAAGAAGAAGAAGAAGAAGAAGAAGAAGAAGAAGAAGAAGAAGAAGAAGAAGAAGAAGAAGAAGAAGAAGAAGAAGAAGAAGAAGAAGAAGAAGAAGAAGAAGAAGAAGAAGAAGAAGAAGAAGAAGAAGAAGAAGAAGAAGAAGAAGAAGAAGAAGAAGAAGAAAGAAGAAGAAGAAGAAGAAGAAGAAGAAGAAGAAGAAGAAGAAGAAGAAGAAGAAGAAGAAGAAGAAGAAGAAGAAGAAGAAGAAGAAGAAGAAGAAGAAGAACAAGAACAAGAACAAGAACAAGAACACGAACACGAACAAAAAGAGAACAAGACGAACTCTTTTTAACTAAAACAACGCAATTATCAATCTATTTGTCATAAAAGAAGCCTGTCTTACTTGAAAACATCACCAGAATCCATATCATCTCTTTCAATCATATATGCCCCAAAAGCAAATATTGAGGCCAAAGAGAAATGCAGGATTGCTTGAGAGAACGAGAATATGATGCCCAGCAGAAAAGCTCTTCTGTATAAATTATGGAGGAGAGTCTGGAGCCTGTTGGCGAAAGCCTGTTCAAAGTACTTTTCTTTGCAAAGGGCTGCCACTGTTCTCATGTTCTGATAGCCTCAACAGCTACCTAGTTTTGGAAACAAGGTAGTAATACACAATATTTTAGTATTAAAAGAACTACCAGTGATGTCTATTTCGTATCTTTGTTTAATGATAAATGAAAGAAAAACTCCCAACCTTCACATGTAACAAATAAACTGATCCATTTCCGGGAATAGAAAGCATGCCAATTGATGATATAATACTAGAAGAAGTAATACGTATATAATAAATATGTCTATGCCATCCATCTATCAATCTATACATCCATCCATCTATCCATCCATCTGTCCATCCATCTCTCTCTCTCTCTCTCTCTCTCTCTCTCTCTCTCTCTCTCTCTCTCTCTCTCTCTCTCTCTCTCTCTCTCTCTCTCTCTCTCTCTCTCTCTCTCTCTCTCTCTCTCTCTCTCTCTCTCTCTCTCTCTCTCTCTCTCTCTCTCTCTCTCTCTCTCTCTCTCTCTCTCTCTCTCTCTCTCTCTCTCTCTCTCTCTCTCTCTCTCTCTCTCTCTCTCTCTCTCTCTGTCTCTG
Organism: Doris montereyensis; assembly: GCA_037039925.1. Taxonomy (NCBI): domain Eukaryota; kingdom Metazoa; phylum Mollusca; class Gastropoda; order Nudibranchia; family Dorididae; genus Doris; species Doris montereyensis. The sequence continues at coordinate 553,811 of JAXRKP010000042.1, forward strand.
TCTCTGTCTCTCTGTCTGTCTGTCTGTCTGTCTGTCTGTCTGATATATATATATATATATATATATATATATATATATATATATATATATATATATATATATATATGTCTATCTATCTATTGCTCACTCACATTCTTTCAGCTCTTCATTGCTACCGATGTCAATTATGAGACGTATATTACTTGCCAGATTACACGAAAAATGAATTCATACCCCAAGTGGTTCGTTGATGTTTTGTGGATATTGCAAGGAATTGTTTGTCGCTACTTATACTCTAGAGCGTCTAATAATACATAATCCGATTTCTCCAAATCAATCGAACTACTCCTGTTTGGTTACCTATCGAAATCACAAGACGCAAACGAAAAATTGAAACTTCCTTTCAAAATTTCGTATACCTTAGTGCTGTAAGGCTTCATTCAAATGACGACTTCGCCGTCTTCGCCGTAGTCACAATCATACCATCGTACTATACAAGGACAAATATCGTATCATGAAACCTAAGTCTATACACGAAATATGTAATATTCATTTCTTTGATAATTATTTGACCACGAAAGCTGGCCAAGAAGGTTCGATGACAAAAGGATCCTGGTTTCTTGTTCTTCCTTCTTCTTCTTCTTCTTCTTCTTCTTCTTCTTCTTCTTCTTCTTCTTCTTCTTCTTCTTCTTCTTCTTCTTCTTCTTCTTCTTCTTCTTCTTCTTCTTCTTCTTCTTCTTCTTCTTCTTCTTCTTTTCTTTTCTTCTTCTTCTTCTTCTTCTTCTTCTTCTTCTTCTTCTTCTTCTTCTTCTTCTTCTTCTTCTTCTTCTTCTTCTTCTTCTTCTTCTTCTTCTTCTTCTTCTTCTTCTTCTTCTTCTTCTTCTTCTTCTTCTTCTTCTTCTTCTTCTTCTTCTTCTTCTTCTTCTTCTTCTTCTTCTTCTTCTTCTTCTTCTTCTTTCTTCTTCTTCTTCTTATGGTTCACAATCACACCGGTCTGATTCCCAAACTTTCAGATAGCGATAGATATGGTGCTGGAGACGGTTGTGCCCAGTCATGCGTCTAAATAGGGTGACCTGGGACTTTCTGTCAATTTAGTGATATGGGATCTTTAGGGTTATAGCTGTTATGATTTTCTCCAAAATGATTGCATACAACTGCCTTGATGATTGTTTTTTATTCCTTGAAGGTCAATGGCAGATATTCCTGGGGCATAATCAAACGTATTTTTTGCGAGTAATATAGCAGTGTTCATGTATCCACTTTAATATAGCAGTGTTTATGTATCCATTGTAATATGACAGTAGTCATGTATCTATTGTAATATGGCAGTGCTCATGTATCCATTGTAATATGGTAGTAGTCAAGTATCCATTGTAATATAGCAGTGTTTATGTATCCAGTTTAATATAGCAGTGTTTATGTATCAATTGTAATATGACAGTGTCCATATATCTATTGTAATATGACAGTGTCCATGTATCTATTGTAATATAACATGGTTCATGTATCCATTGTAATATGGCAGTGTTTATGTATCCATTGTAATATAGCAGTGTTCATGTATCCATTGTAATATAGCAGTGTTTATGTATCCATTGTAATATAGCAGTGTCCATGTATCTATTGTAATATAACATGGTTCATGTATCTATTTTAATATGACAGTGTTCATGTATTCAAAGTAATATAGCAGTGTTTATGTATCCATTGTAATATAGCAGTGTTTATGTATCCATTGTAATATGACAGTGTCCATATATCTATTGTAATATGACAGTGTCCATGTATCTATTGTAATATAACATGGTTCATGTATCCATTGTAATATGGCAGTGTTCATGTATCTATTGTAATATAACAGTGTATATGTATCCATTGTAATATGATAGTGTCCATGTATCCATTGTAATATGACAGTGTCTATGTGTCCATTGTAATATGACAGTGTCCATGTATCTATTGTAATATAACAGTGTCTATGTATCCATTGTAATATGATAGTGTCCATGTATCTATTGTAATATAACATGGTTCATGTATCCATTGTAATATGGCAGTGTTCATGTATCTATTGTAATATAACATGGTTCATGTATCCATTGTAATATTGCAGTGTCCAGGTATCTATTGTAATATGGTAGTGTCCAGGTATCTATTGTAATATGGTAGTGTCCAGGTATCTATTGTAATATGGCAGTGTTCATGTATCCATTGTAATATGGCAACAGTCATGTATCTATTGTAATATGGCAGTGGTCATGTATCCATTGTAATATGGCAGTAGTCATGTATCTATTGTAATATAGCAGTGCTCATGTATCCATTGTAATATGGTAGTAGTCATGCATCTATTGTAATATTGTGGTAGTCATGTATCCATTGTAATATGGCAGTAGTCATGTATTTATTGTAATATGGCAGTAGTCATGTATCTATTGTAATATGGCAGTAGTCATGTATCTATTGTAATATAGCAGTAGTCATGTATCTACTGTAATGTGCCAGTAGTCATGTATCTATTGTAATATAGCAGTAGTCATGTATTTATTGTAATATGGCAGTAGTCATGTATCCATTGTAATATGGCAGTAGTCATGTATCCATTGTAATATGGCAGTAGTCATGTATCCATTGTAATATGGCAGTAATCTTGTATCCATTGTAATATGGCAGTAGTCATGTATCCATTGTAATATGGCAGTAGTCATGTATCCATTGTAATATGGCAGTAGTCATGTATCTATTGTAATATGGCGGTAGTCATGTATCCATTGTAATATGGCAGTAGTCATGTACCATTGTAATATGGCACTAGTCATGTATCCATTGCAATATGGCAGTAGTCATGTATCCTTTGTAATATAACAGTGTCCAAGTATCCATTGTAATATGGCAGTGTTCATGTATCCATTGTAATATGACAGTGTCCATGTATCCATTGTAATATGACAGTGTTCAGGTATCCATTGTAATATGATAGTATTCATGTATCTATTGCAATATGACGGTGTTCAGATATCTATTGTAATATGACAGAGTCAATGTATCCATTATAATATGACAGTGTTCATATATTCATTGTAACATGACAGTGTTCATGTATCCATTGTAAGATGACAGTGTTCATGTATCCATTGTAAGATGACAGTATCCATGTATCCATTGTAACATGACAGTGTCCATGTATCCATTGTAATATGATAGTGTCCATGTATCCATAGTAATATGACAGTGTCCATGTATCCATTGTAATATGACAGTGTCCATGTATCCATTGTAATATGATCTTGATGTTCAGGTATCTATTGTAATATGGCAGTGGTCATGTATCCATTGTAATATGGCAGTAGTCATGTATCTATTGTAATATGGCAGTGCTCATGTATCCATTGTAATATGGTAGTAGTCATGTTCAGCCATTGTAATATTGTGGTAGTCATGTATCCATTGTAATATGGCAGTAGTCATGTATTTATTGTAATATGGCAGTAGTCATGTATCTATTGTATTGCAATGACGGTGTATATTGCAGTAGTCATGTATCTATTGTAATATAGCAGTAGTCATGTATCTATTGTAATATGACAGCAGTAGTCCATTGTAATATGTATTTCCATTGTAATATGACAGGCATGTATCCATTGTAATATCATGTATCCATTGTAATATGGCAGTGTCATGTATCCATTGTAATATGACAGTGTATCCATTGTAATATGACAGTATCCATTGTAATATGACAGTAATCTTGTATCCATTGTAATATGATAGTGTCCATGTGTCCATTGTAATATGACAGTGTCCATGTATCCATTGTAACATGACAGTGTTCATGTATCCATTGTAATATGACAGTGTCCATGTATCCATTGTAATATGATAGTGTCCATGTATCCATTGTAATATGACAGTGTCCATGTATCCATTCTAACATGACAGTGTCCATGTATCCATTGTAATATGATAGTGTCCATGTATCCATTGTAATATGACAGTGTCCATGTATCCATTGTAATATGATAGTGTCCATGTATCCATTGTAACATGACAGTGTCCATGTATCCATGTATCCATTGTAATATGATAGTGTCCATGAATCCATTGTAATATGACAGTGTCCATGTATCCATTGTAATATGATAGTGTCCATGTATCCATTGTAATATGACAGTGTCCATGTATCCATTGTAATATGATAGTGTCCATGTATCCATTGTAATATGACAGTGTCCATGTATCCATTGTAATATGACAGTGTCCATGTATCCATTGTAATATGACAGTGTCCATGTATGCATTGTAATATGATAGTGTCCATGTATCCATTGTAACATGACAGTGTCCATGTATCCATTGTAATATGATAGTGTCCATGTATCCATAGTAATATGACAGTTTCCATGTATCCATTGTAATATGGCAGTGTCGAGGTATCCATTGTAATATGACAGTGTCCATGTATCCATTGTAATATGATAGTGTCCATGTATCCATTGTAATATGACAGTGTCCATGTATCCATAGTAATATGACAGTGTCCATGTATCCATTGTAATATGACAGTGTGCATGTATCCATTGTAATATGATAGTATTCATGTATCTATTGCAATATGACGTGTTCATGTATCCATTGTAACATGATAGTGTCCATGTATCTATTGTAATATGACAGTGTGCATGTATCCATTGTAATATGACAGTGTCCATGTATCCATTGTAATATGTGTCCATGTATCCATTGTAGTGTCCATGTATCCATTGTAATATGACAGTGTCCATGTATCCATTGTAATATGTATCCATTGTAGTAGTATTCATGTATCTATTGTAATATGGTGGTAGTCATTGTATCCATTGTAATATGGCAGTAGTCATGTATTTATTGTAATATGGCAGTGTCATGTATCCATTGTAATATGGCAGTAGTCATGTATCTATTGTAATATAGCAGTATAGTCATGTATTTATTGTAATATGCCTGTAGTCATGTATCTATTGTAATATAGCAGTAGTCATGTATTTATTGTAATATGGCAGTAGTCATGTATCCATTGTAATATGGCATTAGTCATGTATCCATTGTAATATGGCAGTAGTCATGTATCCATTGTAATATGGCAGTAATCGTGTATCCATTGTAATATGGCAGTAGTCATGTATCCATTGTAATATGGCAGTAGTCATGTATCCATTGTAATATGGCAGTAATCATGTATCTATTGTAATATGGCGGTAGTCATGTATCCATTGTAATATGGCAGTAGTCATGTAATACCATTGTATCTATAATATGGCGGTAGTCATGTATCCATTGTAATATGGCAGTAGTCATGTATCCATTGTAATATAACAGTGTCCAAGTATCCATTGTAATATGACAGTGTTCATGTATCCATTGTAATATGACAGTGTCCATGTATCCATTGTAATATGACAGTGTTCAGGTATCCATTGTAATATGATAGTATTCATGTATCTATTGCAATATGACGGTGTTCAGGTATCTATTGTAATGTGACAGAGTCCATGTATCCATTGTAACATGACAGTGTCCATGTATCCATTGTAATATGACAGTGTCCATGTATCCATTGTAATATGACAGTGTCCATGTATCCATTGTAATATGACAGTGTCCATGTATCCATTGTAATATGACAGTGTCCATGTATCCATTGTAATATGGCAGTGTCCATGTATCCATTGTAATATGACAGTGTCCATGTATCCATTGTAATATGGCAGTGTCGAGGTATCCAGTGTAATATGACAGTGTCCATGTATCCATTGTAATATGACAGTGTCCATGTATCCATGGCAGTGTAGGTATATGATAGTGTCCATGTATCCATTGTAATATGGCAGTGTCCATGTATCCATTGGTAGTGTCCATGTATCCAGTGTAATATGACAGTGTTCATGTATCCATTGTAATATGACAGTGTTCATGTATCCATTGTTATATGACAGTGTTCATGTATCTATTGTAATATGACAGTGTTCATGTATCCATTGTAATATGACAGTGTCCATGTATCCATTGTAATATGACAGTGTTCATGTATCCATTGTAATATGACAGTGTTCATGTATCCATTGTAATATGACAGTGTCCATGTATCCATTGTAATATGACAATGTCCATGTATCCATTGTAATATGACAGTGTCCATGTATCCATTGTAATATGACAGTGTTCATGTATCTAT
>JAXRKP010000042.1:565000-577500 GCA_037039925.1 Doris montereyensis
CCAGAATAATCAGAAAAGGGTTCACTGATGTTCTCAAGGATTCACTGAGACACAAATTGACAAAAAGTTGTACAAAATGGCAACAAAGAAGTGGACGTAGACATCAAGGATGGAAATCCATCAACAAGATGGCATGATGACATTAAAAAAGTACATGGGTACTACATGGTAGAGGAATTCACGGAGTATAACCTACTGGAAGACATCTGCAGAACGCTACATCCTGCAGTAGAGGGAAGAGGCCTAATCAATCAATAAATCAATCAATCAATCAATCAACCAATCAATAAATCAATCAATCAATCAATAAATCAATAAATCAATCAGTCAATAAATCAATCAATCAATCAATCAATCAATCAATCAATCAATCAACCAATCAAATAAATCAACCAATAAATCAATCAATAAATAAAAAAATCAATCAATAAATCAATCAATAAACCAATCAATAAATAAATCAATCAATCAGTCAATCAATACATCAATCAATAAATCAATCAATAAATCAATCAATAAATCAATACATCAATCAATAAATCAATCAATAAATCAATCAATCATTCGATCGAGCGATCATTGCCGTGCTTTTTTTTTATTAAGCTTAGTTTTCAATTCTAAAGTATCTGCAATATCACTAGATTTCTAGTACATAATAATATAAACGCTATCGTGTAGAATAGAATCAAGGCCGGTTAAAAGCAACTGAAATGATTAAATCAATCAATCAATGAAGACACAGGTATATTTAACGGGAAAATGGAGTAGATATCCAGTTAACCACACCTGTAGAGTGAAGCCTATAAGGCTAACAACTCCAATGCCAACCATCACGAGCCCGTACTTGTTAAGCTCGTCTTTCTGAGTGTCATCATCCTCTGAAAATACCTGCGAAAGATAGCCCAAAGCGATAAAACAGAGCTACAGTTTTAAACAGTATTAAAAAAGAGATACTTTAAAAGAAAAGTGTTTATCTTTTTTGAAATTACTTTAGGTATTGTGCAGGCAATAGAGTATATCATAATCGGATACGGTAAAGTTTCAAATCACATTCAGTTGTTTCGTCGATGTTTCTATGGAACTTCAATATCATTCCATATCATCATTCATGCAAAAGATAGGGTTACGTAAAAAAATATAATAAAATATGTATCTATATATATATATATATGTATTATATAAAGACTATTTGTATCGTCCTTATTAGTATCGTTATTCTCATCCTTATGATGATGAGGATTGGGGATGGTGGTTATGATGAGGAGGGAAAAGATAAAGAAAAAAAGAAGAGGAAGAAGAAGAAGAAGACGGAGGAGGAGGAGGAGGAGGAGGAAGAGGAGGAGGAGGGCAGGAGGAAGAGGAGAAGAGGAACAAAAAAAGACAAAGAAGAAGAAATAATGACATGCTCAAGTGCAAACCATATAATCTATTTATTGTAAGTAAGTCCTCATAGTTGAATTTGTGGGAAAATCACGTTGTATCCAAGTATTTAATTCACATGATAACAGCAAAATAATGTTTAATGATATTCATATTCAATTGTTGACATTATACAAAAAGTACCTTGAGAATCTCACTATTCATATTCAATTGCTGACATGATACAAAAATACGTTGAGAATCTCACTATTCATATTCGATTGTTGACATAATACAAAAATACCTTGAGAATCTCACTAAACACCAATGTAAACACAGGCTGGCATCCGCCGAAACAGAATGGCGCCCAAGCAACCCAAAACCAGAAAATGCCACTCAGTTGAATTCATGCGCAGGAGCTCCCGAAGGCCGACATTTGGATAGCTCTCAATATCCTGTGTAAACACGACATGCAAATAAAAATAAGGCTTAAGAAACAATGCATTCTTCACCTTACATACATGATGCATGATGGTTAGTGGAATATATAAAAAAATAACTTGATATTAATGAGGAGAGAAGATAGTTTATATTCCGAGGCTTTTGATGAACAGCATGTTCATTACACCTGTCAATGTCATTTCCTAGCAATGTATGTACTTACTGAACATTAATTTTAGATAATGAAGGGGCCAGGGTGTGGGGAGTGCAAAATTACGAAAAATTCACTGTTTGAAAGAATTGAATATCATTTGTACAATTATTTTCTCGTACTTCCTCTTCTTCGTCGACTTGGGAAGACGCGCTCACGAGTCCATTGTTCTTGGGTTTCAAGTCTTCTGATAACATTCTTTCAATTGTCTTGGGCGCCATTTTGGGACCACGGCAGTGATGATCTCTTCTGGAGAGATGATAGTTGGGTTTAAAGATTGAATGGACGTTAAACAATACTTGCCGGGCGACAATCATGGATATCTTAGTTTGTCAATTCAGAAGATTCTTGTGTTTAGCAAAATAAATTGCTCATTTACTCGAGCATTATATTGCACACTATAAGTAAACATAATAAGTACATTTGCAGTAGAATAAAACAAAAGAGAAATAAAAAAACCTAATGTATAATTGCAGTGTGTTTAGGAACAACCGCGGTTTTTAATACTCACCACTTTGGTCTAAGTCTCTTGTCTGTGGGATAAAATAACAGACATTTTGACTGATTAAGAAATACATAATACGTATGCCATAATGGTACATGCATAATTTGTTGGCCTCTACGACTTTGATCTGCACACTATATTTTCATATTTAGTAGATGTTTAAAAGATGTAGCTACTTCAGACTAGCCACGTATGTCTTCGTGCAGATAATTAAACAAGGGTATGTGAGGCTTCAATTTGATTTTCCTTCTCCTGGAATAAAAATAAATGGAACAGAAGATATTCAATCGCCCTCTCCCTAGACAGGACACTCTGATCTATCGCAGGTTTACTTCCTGGCCGATGCTGCTATCCATTCCTAAGGGTCGACTGGGGAAATGCGTCTTTAGAGTCTGCCCCAAGGAACACAACGTCAGAACTAGCATTGCCAGAATTTGAACCCAGGTCCTCACGATTCCAAGTCTGGCAGCCAACCATAGGCCCCCCGACACCACCATTTAAGATATAATTATACCGTCAATATCTGTATGAATAGTACTTATAGCAAGTAATATAATAATAATAATAATAATAATAATAATAATAATAATAATAATGATAATAATTATAATAATAATAATAACAACAATAATGATACTGATTCTACTACTACTACTCCAACTACTACTGACTGCTACTACTACTACTACTACTACTACTACTACTACTACTACTACTACTACTACTACTACTACTACTACTACTACTACTACTACTACTACTACTACTACTACTACTACTACTACTACTACTACTACTACTACTGCTACTACTACTACTGACTGCTACTACTACTACTACTACTACTACTACTATTACTACGACTACTACTATTATTACTACTACTATTACTACTACTACTACTACTACTACTACTACTACTACTACTACTACTACTACTACTACTACTACTACTACTACTACTACTACTACTACTACTACTACTACTACTACTACTACTACTACTACTACTACTACTACTACTACTACTACTACCACTGCTACTTCTTTTTCTGATAATGTTTAGATTTATATAGCGCCTATACATAGAATTAATGCTCTAGGCGCTTTACAATGTTAATTATCCTCGATTGAGTCAATTGATAACAAGTTTACAAATATGTCTCTCGAAAAAAGTGTGTCTTCAACATTTTCTTAAAGGAATAAATGTTTTGGCTGTTATTGCTGGCGGTTGGAAGAGAGTTCCAGACTTTGGGGCCATGAATGAGAAGGCTTTCTCGCCTAATTTTGTGTACTTCAAGTACTTTAACTGGAATGGTGTTCATTGATATTAATGTGAATACACAGTGCACACGACAAGATGCATTTAACTTTGAGGATGTCATTTCATCACTGCTTTCCCTTCACACGTAGATCTAATCATTATTAATGTTTTTAATTTTAATTCTTCTGTGATCATTGTTTTACCTGATTCATAACCAGAGTATGATAAATTCCCTTTTCTGCCATCAGCTGGTCGTGGGTGCCTCTTTCCTTGACAACACCGTTGTCTATGCCGACAATGATGTCAGCTGTCCGGATGGTGGAAAGACGATGAGCTATAACGATGGTAGTCCGTCCTTGCCTGGCCTGGTAATAGAAGAAGTATTAACATTTCCTCTCGTCACAAAGAAAATGGGGTATGAAGTCCAGTCACATGAGAGAAAAACCCCACTAACAAACAAAAGATAACAAGAAAAACCTTCAAAAAAACCTCAACACCCCTCCCCCCAAAAAAAGAACAGAAAAAACAACAACCCGAAAACAAAAAGAAACAAAATGAAACAAAACATACCAAGTAAAATAAGCAAAAAGCCACGAACAACAACAACACAACCCCCCCACAAAAACAATAACCACAAAAAACCCAACCAAAATTCAAAACACTGTAAAACGCTGGATCATTATTGTCAAGGATATAGATGTCAAGTTATGAAATATCACAACGAAACTAAATGAGTATAATAAGCGTCATTCAAGTTTTAAAAAAACCAACCCATTACACATGAAAATGATAGTATAGCAAATCGATACTGATAAATGAAAAGCTGAATGTATAACACACTGAAATTGTAGTATATTTTCATTTAGCGTAATCAAAGTGTGACCGATTAACGATAAAAAAAATTGCATTTTGCCTGATCTGTATATTATACCCGAGACTCTCCGCCAGGTCCGCGCCGCGCGCGATCTTAAAATACCTGCAATATCACTAGTACATAATAATATAAACACTACCGTGTAGAATCCACGCTGTGTAAAAAATGACTGAAAGAAAAATTGAGATCTTTAAGTGTAGAACGACAATAAGTAGATATAAACTCAATTTCAGTTTCATATTATAAACTATTTAAACCACGACACCCCTCCAAAGTCCCAGACAAATAAAATAATAACAACAACGATAACATCGAAATCTACGAAGTTAAAAATATAGCAGGGGGGAGGGGGAGGGGGGGAGGGGCTAGGGTCGTTAATCATGCATTATAGATAATCTTAATTTTAGACAGCAATAGGGACAAAATGATGAGACGTCAATTTAACTGACCTTATCAAGGGCGTCTTGTACAATCGATTCACTTTCAGTGTCAGGGCGGAAGTGGCTTCGTCCAACAGTAAAAGTTTGGGATCGCTGACCAGAGCCCTGGCGATAGCGAGGCGCTGTTTCTGACCGCCACTAAGCTGTGTTCCCCCTTCTCCTACACGTGTGTCAAATTTCTGATATTAAAAGAGTTGAGAAGAAAACACATGTGAGTGGTAAAAAAAAAAAAGACACATGGTTTATCATAGCTAATAGAAGTGACATCAGTTTTTTTAAATTTGATTTTTGATTTGATTTTACCCACAGTCACAACGAAGGTGACCTCGGGGATTTTGATCAAATTTTGTATATATTGTGCCCCGATTGCCATGTAGGCAGGCAAAGGATCTTTAAAATGCACAGAGTGTTATGACCTGCGCACGGGACCTCCTGTTTATCGTCCGTCTCCGATGGCACGGTGGCGATCCTCTTGTACTCGAAAACATTCGTGATTTTTTTAATAGTTGAAGGGGCTTGAACCCACGATCTTTGGCTTGAGAGGTCGACACCTTACTTCTAGATTACTGAGTCCCCTTCGCATTGGAAAAGAGTATCAGAATATTATGTGCACTAACATGGGTAATAGAGTCTCTTTGTTATTTCTCAGCAAGATTTCTCGATTTTGAGATTTTATTTGTAATTTAACATGAGATAAGTCTCTTTGGTAACACGATACAAATATAGTTGCAGTGCACATTTGCAAAAACAAAAATCATCAGAAAAACTGAAATCAACCTCTTTTAACTTCTTCCACAGTAACCCTAGATCAGTGAGTGTGTCTCTGATCTTTCAAATTACCTGAGATGAGAGCACACCTTGGGTAGTTTGATCGATCCCAAATGTGGATTTGGATCCAGGTGGCCTTGGACGAGGGGAGAAAACAGAGACGCATCCTTCTTTGTGAATTGTATCCCGTTAATAAATAATGTAAAGTCCGTCCACTACATTTTTATTTCAAAAGAGAATGAAATCAACCCAAAATCTCGTCAAAATCGGATGCTAAATAACAATTTTGCAGGTAGATATATCATTTCTTCGATAACGTAAAATTCAAACATATTTGTTATTTCTGTCAATTTAGGAGTTTTTGGTATCCTCATTTTATTAATATTATTATTATTATTATTATTATTATTATTATTATTATTATTATTATTATTATTATTATTATTATTATTATTATTATTATTATTATTATTATTATTATTATTATTATTATTATTATTATTATTATTATTATTATTATTATTATTATTATTATTATTATTATTATTATTATTATTATTATTATTATTATCATTATTATTATTATTATTGTTATTATAATATTATTATTATTATAATTATAATTATCATTATTATCATTATTATTATTATTATTATTATTATTATTATTATTATTATTATTATTATTATTATTATTATTATCATTATTATCATCATCATCATCATCATCATCATTATTATTATTATTATTATTATTATTATCATTATTATTATCATCATCATTATCATCATCATCATCATCATCTTTATTATTATTATTATTATTATTATTATTATTGTTGTTATCATTATTATTATTATTATTATTATTATTATTATTATTATTATTATTATCATCATCATTATTATTATTATTATTATTATTATTATTATTATTATTATTATTATTATTATTATTATTATTATTATTATTATTATTATTATCATCATCATTATCATCATGATCATCATCATCATCTTTATTATTATCATCATTATTATTATTATTATTATTATTATTATTATTATTATTATTATTATTATTATTATTATTATTATTATTATTATTATTAATATTATTATTATTATTATCATTATTATTATTATTATTATTATTATTATTATTATTATTATTATTATTATTATTATTATTATTATTATTATTATTATTATTATGTTTTTTAAGCTGAATCCAATGACAATTTTCCTGTTTTTCATAAACGCAGAGCCGTTTAGTCCAAATTTCTGGCTCACTCATAAATTTTAAGAGTCTTCCACTGTGACCTACGTTTGGTAGACTGGAAATAAAGTTGTAAGCGTTGGCATTTTTGCAGCTTCTATGATGTCATCCATGGTTGCTCCTTCACACCCGTAGCGAATGTTTTCGGCAATAGTGGTGTCGAACAGCACTGGTTCCTGGCTTACCAGGCCTATGCTATTCCGCAGCCATTTGATGTTTAACTCTTTCAAGTCAACTCCATCAAAAGAATCTGCAATGACAACAAATAATTATTTTTCGACGGGGTTGTTGTCGTCTTCATCAAAAGCTGCAATGCGGCATTCAATATTTTATTGACTCAAATCTACTTAACGTTCATAGTCATTTGGTGATGAACATTAATTGTACTATCATTTTCAAGGATAACAAAAGAAATAAACTGACATCACCACCATCATCTTCTACAAACAAAAATTACTACTACAATTACCACCATCATCGCCTCTGCTACTACTACTACTACTACTACTACTACTACTACTACTACTACTACTACTACTACTACTACTACTACTACTACTACTACTACTACTACTACTACTACTACTACTACTACTACTACTACTACAACTACTACTACTACTACTACAACTACTACTACTACTACTACTTCTACTACTACTACTACTACTACTACTACTACTACTACCACTACTACTACTACTGCTGCTGCTACTACTACTACTACTACTACTACTACTACTACTACTACTACTACTACGACTACTACTATTAATACTGCCATCACTATTGCTGTTATTTTATGCAATAGTGATTGATCAGGAAGTATTTTACCTGCCCTTTTGTGGATCATAAAATCGCAATAGAAGTTGAATTGTTGTACTCTTTCCACAACCACTTGCGCCGACAAGTGCTACTGTTCGTCAGGCTTGACCTCCAAGTTAAAACTGTTCAAAACCTGTAAAAATAAGGCGCGTGGTAAAAACGAAAAAAGAAAATTTATAGAAACACAAAAAACCCAATCGGTATTCTAAGTAGATATTATTTTGTCCATACCACTCGAACACCTTTTACAAAAGTTGAACTTTGTATCTAGACAAACAAGCTCAGGTATCCGTACACACATTTTGTTCACTGAAAACGAATTACAATATAAGATAAAAAAAAGGTTATTCAAGGCCGTTAAGGCCTATAGACCCGGAGCTTATCCCGCTTTCTATATCGTGAAGCGGAACAGGTGACAATAATCACCGCCTGGCCAGGACCCTAGTCTGACGCAGGTTTTTACTCCCGAGCTAGTGCTTGTACCCATTTGCACCTGGGTAGAGTGGGACCTGGCTTTGCTAGGATTCGAACTTGGGACCTCATGATCCCCATTCCGGCATCCTAACCGCTCGGCCACCGACGCCACGAATATAAGATAAGATAAGATAAAACGTTATTGTTCAGAAAGCATATTTCATTTGCGTTACATTATAATCATTTTGAGTTTTCAAAATACATTAATTTCTATCTCTTTTTCTTTGTAACATTGCCATACGTGAGATATGAAAAAAAGAAAAGAACAGAATATCAAGAGCTTTTTCCATTACTTAATACCAAATGTAATCACATTCTATAGAATCAAATGATGAAGATGACAGCTACCTTAACGTCTGGACGTCCGGGATAACTGAAATGCACATTTTGAAATTGAACATGGCCACTTATGTAACTTGGCCTTTTTCCTTCCTTTGAGCTGCTATCGATTTTTGATTTCTGAGGAAGCGAGAAATATTCCTTATTATAGCGAGTTATGACCAGTTAAACTTAAGGCTAATTCTCTACTCTTATAGATTTTACTTCAGCGTGACACAACTTCATTATCAACGTCGGATTTTCAATTAAAAAAAGGTGTTTTGATTATCTTTCAAGTTTTCCGTTGCGAAAATCTCTGCCATATCAAAAGCCACCCCCACACACAGCTAGTACTTAAGGTAGTAGATCAAAAAGGAAACAAAATTGTTGATGATTGTCAGTGGCTATCATTACTCTTCATTTTCAATAGGGCAAAATAAAATAGAAGCCCTATTATGTAAGGCCTACGTGAAGTAATGTTTACTTCATAAAGAGTACATTGACTAAATGGCACGATAATAACGAATGAAGATGGACATAGTAGGGTAAACATAATCTAACCAGACTGATTAAGTCGTAGATGCTTGTTGCAGCTGATCTTGCTTCTGTCAGGGCCTTGATCCCCGGGGCACATGCTCCCAAAACGAATGTACCAGTGGACATAGAAAAAAGACCTGGAAATACAATTTTGTCATTATATTATAGCTGATGTAAGCCTTAATACATATATTTTCCAAGAAGGGATATATTATTATTTGTTTGTTGTTTGTTCCATTGAAACTCTGTCCATCATGATGAAACAACACGTTGACAGACGTTTTAAAAGAAGGAAAAAGAAAGAAGTATGACCCACCAAGAGCCCCCACGACCCACCCATATTTGATTAATGAATACACGATTTGGCTGTGGATTAAAAAAAACCCAGACACAGCCAAAGCATGTCAGATACACGTACAACTATTTCTATACCGTATCAGTTAACTTGATTGAATGTGCAGGAAAGAGGAGAACATGTTTAATACTTTCCAATGTTTTAAAAAAAAAACCATGTTGTAAAGCAAATTGTTCATAGTTCTCTTTGATCATGTGCGCACATATTTATATGCACACACGTATATCTATCAATCTACATCTATCTATATATAAAGCTGTACGTCTCTAACTGTGACCACCTATAACTCAGGTACCACTGCATGCACACCTCCACATTTGGCATGTAGCTTTCAAATAGTCTGCCTTGGGTTCTTGACGAATACTTTTTTTGGATCAAACCAGTATTTCAATTGAAGGGAAAAAGAATTGTTTCGCCTGCGATACACGAAACTTTTATTTGTTGCTTCATCTTATTTCTCGATTTCCGGTCATTACAATAAAAAGCCCACATGACTTTTTTATCGAGTACTACGTAAAAGCCCGTGTAACTTCAATATCGGGTATTAATTTGATCTAATAGTCGTACTTTATATCACCCGTAGCCCATACAGTATATTGTGTATAAATGAAATAATCATCATCATTTTCATCATGCAGTAGGTAAAATGTTGTTCTACAAAGTAAAATAGCTGGAATTTATTACATGTAAGCGTATGCCGTTGTGTTCTCACCGTAATAACTTGTTTAACCTCGTAGTCATCAGTTCGAACGAGCTTCCCTCCCGTACCACAAGCCCAAAGCGTAGGCACTAAAATGGACCAGATTGATAATTCCAAATGACAAGCCATGAGCGAGACCTTTGCGACATCCTTGTGTTTGGGCTTCACCAAGATGACTCTCATACCTACAAGAAGATCCAAAGTTATGAATTACTTATTTCATTGCTATTCTTTGTAATCTTTCATTAACTCGTTTTTATGTAAATAATTGCGATCATTATGGGACTATTTCTCTATTTTGAAAGACAAAAAATGTCTAACTTCATGTGTTGAAGGGCCAATTTGATGATCATATACCAGCTAGTAAATGTTTAGGTGTGAAATGACTCCCAAATCAGATGTATTTGGAGTTCCTTCAATTTCACATGGCTCAAACAAAATATAAAATAGCTACGTGGACACTCCAACACAATTCTATACTTCTATACCTGGTTCAAACCCTTGATTGGCCTAGGTGTTGTGGAGAAACCATCAATTTGTACCATTACGGCCCTGGTTCAAACCTTTGATTGATCCAAGTACCCCCCCCCCCCCGACATTCCACTCTTAACAAAAAGCTCTTCGCTCTGTTTTACTCCCTCAACTCAGATTTGAATGAGATCCCAGCTATTGGTCGAGAAAGATCTTGTTATGGTCGTGTTAATACGAAGCGCCTAACAGGCTGCTGTACAATATGCTCCCCAGCGAGTTAAGAAGCGCTTTGAAGGAAATTGCCTGCTGAGGAATGTTTCGATTTCATTAAATTTCATTTAACCAACATTCACGACTAAGGTGGTCTTGGGGTTTGGTAGGTTTTTAAAAAAATTACCCAGACTGCCCTGTACACAGCCAATGGATCTTTAACGTGTGCAGAGTGTTGTGGTCTGCACATAGGACTTCTTTTTTATCGTTCTTTTCTGATTGCACTAGGTGTCTATCCATCTACCTGGACCATGGGGGTGGGGTGGAGAGGTTTATTCGAACTTGTGGGGAATAATTGATGGAGAGTCGGTGAGCCAGCACGTGTGCAGGAGCACGGACTATAAATCCACCGTTATCTTATCTTTTCAAGGCAGTCAGGAAGAGCTGTGGATAATTGGAGAGATTGTGACAGGATAGAGGCAGATGAAGGGCATTTGTTGGTGGAATATGCACCCAAATGTATCAAATGCATAAGTAAGCAAAAATTTTACAAAGTTGGAAAATCCAGATCATGTTTAATTCAACTTCTATGTAAAAATCAAATAAGGCATTACCGTTTTATTTCTTTGTTTTCTCCACCAAATGCCACGACAGTTTTTATTCCACCCAGAACCTCTTCTGCAATGGCCCCAGCCTTTGCGTAGGCTGTTTGCTCCTTAGCACTCATCATCACGGTGACCTTGGCAAAGCAAAAATACACCCCGAAGTAATATTTTACTTGATACATACTATTAAATACAGCACTAAAGAGAGCATTGCCATGCTTTTGAGAGTATGATTAGGAGCTGGAATCAATTTTTATTGTACACATATTTCATAGGAAATTTAATTTTAATTGAAATTACACAATACTTTCTTATTCCTAGATAAAGGGTTTCTTTTCTTACATTCATAGGTAATAAAGTTTTTTCAAGGCTTTACGATCCATAGAGCCGGAGCTTATCCCGATTTCTATAGCGTGAAGTGGAACATGTGATGACAATCATCTCCTGGACAGGACGCTAGTCTGACGCAGGATTTTACTACCAAGATAGTCCTTGTACCCATTCGCACCTGCGTCGAGTTGGGAAAATATGTGATCTTCTTTTCCAAGGAACACAACGTCGGACCTAGTTTCGTTGGATTCGAACCCGGGACCTCATGATCTCCAGTCCGGTAGCCTAACCACTCGGCCACTAACGCCACATAAACATGTAATTAAGCAAAATGAAATGTTGGATGATGAGTGCCTTCCCTTCATTGTAGATCTTCAGATATGTGAAAAATATGTGTGATTCATTCTCTAAATATGTAAATATAATAGCATATTATAGTTAGATTTGACATTATGATCCATTGGATGTAAAACTTATTACATTCCAGACCATTGGCTACCGTAGGTCTATAATCCATGTAACACTAGACAACAG
>JAXRKP010000042.1:587500-590000 GCA_037039925.1 Doris montereyensis
CATCCCATGCAGTTACACTAAAACAGATTATACTCTTTATGCAAGCTTGATAGAAAAGTCTTATTAGAGTGTTGTCATTTTGAATACCAAGAATGTAAGGATCCTCAGCAAATATATTCTTTTGTTTGTTTCTTTTTATCAGTTCCCATTTACCTTCCAGCATGGGTTTAGATGCCCGAAATGATCTGTCTCCAGGCTGCCCTGTCCTGACATTTTCTGTTTCCTTCCAGAAAATTAAATTTTTTGTTAATGCCTCTTTTATATCTTCTTCCCCCACTTTCTCCGAGGTTTGCCTTTTGGTCTTTTAACTCGGAGTTTTAGCATTGTATACTGATTTAGCTATTCTATTTTCATTCATTCTGTTTACATGCCCAAACCATCTCAGTTGATTTATTTTCTATTTTAAGTTTTTATGCTATCTGCTTTGGTTTGATCTCTTATTGTTGTATTTCTAATTTTGTCCCTTTTAGTTTCCATGCTACTCTTCTTAGATATTTCATTTCGGCTGTCTGTATTCTACTGTATTCCCTACTGTCTAAGGTCCATGTTTCACATCAATAGAGGAGAGTAGGACAATAAACTGCCATTTGTATACTGCTCTTTTGGTTTTTGTTGACAATTTTTGTTTACCTATAAATGTTTTTCCCAGATGGTTATATATTGCACTTGCCTTTTGGAGTCTCTAGCTGATTTCTTCTCAAGTTTTCTCTCTGAGTTAATCATTACTCCTAGGTAATTTTAGCTTTGAACTTGTTCTGAAATTCTCCCTGCCAAATTTAAGATTTTGTGTTTTAACTTCCTAGTTATTAGCATTGTTTTGGTTTGCATTTTGCATTTATTTAATTCATTATTCATCATGTTAATATTTGACTGAAGGTCACTTTCTGATTTTCCAAACAGAACTAAATCATCAGCAAATGAAAGCATTGATACATTTACTGGTTTGAGCTTCCACATATCCACATTAATTTTTTTCATTTTCTTCATTTTTGAGGATGCCTTTGTGACTGAATCTATAAATGGGATAAACAAATAGAGGACTTAGATGACAACCCTGTCTTACTCCTATATTTACATCAAATTCTTCAGATATATTTCCAGCTACTCTCACTGCACATAGTGGTTTAATGTAAAAACGTTTAATTCTTTCTATTAAATTTAGCTCTACATTGTTTTCTTTTAAGGAATGCCATAGTTCGTCCCTCCTTACAGTGTCAAATGTCTTTTCGAAATCAATAAAACACAGGTGCAAGTCAATATTTCTCTCAAACGAATTTTCTATTATTTGTCTAATTGTAATTATGTGGTCTTGTACACTTCTTCCTGGTCTAAATCCACTCTGGTGTTCTTCAATCTGATCCTCTACTCTTTTTCCTTAGTCTCATTTCCAGAATCTTGGCATACACTTTTCCTGGTACGCTAAGTAGTGATATCACTCTATAGTTTGAGCATTCCATGGTTGATCCTTTCTTGTGTATTGGTACTACCGTTCCTTATTCAAATCGTTGGCACCTGTTTTGACTTCCATGCTTGTTGACATATTGCATGTAGTAGTTTGTCTGCCTCTCTCCCTTGGTTTTTAATCATTTCTGGATAAACTTGATCTGCTCCTGGGGCCTTTCCTAATTTCACTTTTCTTCTAGCTGTTTTGAGTTCTTCCATTGAGATATCTACATCTTCATCATCTCGATTACTTGTTACTCTTACTAATTGATCTGTACTCCTTGTTTCATATGTTCTAGAGGAATTATGTAATTGTTAAAAATACTTTCTCCACGTTTCCATGATTTCGCTGTCTCCTTTCATTATTTCTCCTTTGGCGTTCTTATTTGTCGTCTTGGGAATGCTTTGGTCATTCTCATGTTCTTCATTGCTCCCCCAGAACAGTTTTTTTGTTTCCTTGATATATTTCTTGAAGTCCAAACTCTTCCCATTGTTCCTGTTTGGCTTTCCTAACTTCCTCTTTGGCGATAGTTCTTTTACTCACATAATCTATCTTATCATCTGGTCTCTTTGTTTGCAAGTATTTCTTCCAGGCATCCTCCTTTTCTTTGATCTTAGTCTTGCCATTCGCATTCCACCATGCTCTTCTTTTCCTATCTCCTTTAATTTGTTTTCTACCACAGACCTCTTCAGTACAATAGATGAGTGTTTGTTTATAGGTTTGCCACTTTTCTTCTGTTGTGCTTTCCTCCAGATCTATTTGCCTTTCACTGATAAATCTTTTTATCCTGGATCGGTATATACTATTGGTTTATTTAGTACTTCTACTGCTGAGTTTAGTAGCTTTCTTCTCTTTCCTTATCATTTTGTTTCTTCAGTTGATAATCTCATTTTGGCTACCACTAGATGATGATCACTCAATATTTCAGCTGCTATGTGTACTCTTACATTCATTGTACTGTAAAAAGGAGCTGCTAACTATTATGTAGTCTATCATTGACTTTTCACACCTGTCTTCATTTACTCTTATATATTTGTGGATATCTTTAGAGGAAAA
>JAXRKP010000042.1:597500-610000 GCA_037039925.1 Doris montereyensis
ATGGCCAGGACACAACCGGCATGTAAAGTGATGTAAGCATTGTGAGAGTTCACTACCTCACATGTTCTCCATCAAACTGTAACCAAACTCAATCATGTCAATGTAATCTGAGATGAGTCACGACTCCGGTATATTTTTCGTCATTATATTGGGTCGATACAATTTGACAACAAAACGTATCGTGTTCTTCATATTCAAGCACAGTACCAGGGTTTCAAATGATTAATGCATTGATTTTAGCACGATCAAATGTCAATATATATTTTAGCGTCTCTTGCTTACGAAATCAAATAGGACCGTATAAACGAGTAAACGAAAATATTATCACTTAAGTGGTATTTAGAAGAGTATTGTCGGAAATAATTGTCACAAAAGCCCTTATTCATGTATACTTGAAGTGAAGATATGTTTACCCCACAGGTTTTCGATGCCATGTGAGCGGTTTGATTAAAATTGAATAAGGATTGAAAACAAAGGAAATAATAATTTCTTCCTAGTAAGCACAATGGAGTCCAATCCATTACGCCATCATGCATGACAACGCGTAGAGGGTCACTGTCATCAATTCATTCTTTAGTGCTAATGTGGAGGAGACGGCCCTGGAAAAGAACACGGACTGTGATTTTGGAACATGGAATGTTAGGGCAATAAATGGAAAGGAGTTAGAATTAGTTAAAGAAATGGAAAAATTCAAAGCAGAAATTTTGGCTATAGCAGAAACAAAGAAATAAGGACAAGGAATAGAAAATGTACGACCGAATCATACTTTAATCTTCTCAGAAGTAGATGTCAAAGATAGAGCTTGAGCAGGAGTAGGCCTCCTTATGCATAAAAGGCAAGAAAAGCTACTCAAAGTTGGACATTTATAAGCCCACGGCTATAAGACGTAAGTATTAAACCAAAAGGAAGAGAAATAAAATTAATAATAGCTTATGGACCAAACGAAGATACCAATAAAGAAGAAAAAGATATCTTCGAAAACGATTTACAAATAGCTGCAGAGAATCTCAAACCCAAACAAATGATTTTAGGAGATTTAAACGCTAGAGTAGGCAACAATGTAGAAACACCACGAGGAGTAATATGTAAAGAAGGAGAGACAACTTCTCCAAATGGAGAAAGAATAATAGATTTTTGCCTAAACAATAACATGAAAATAGCTAACACATTTTTCCTCATAAAGATATCCAAAAATATACAAGAGTACATGAAGACAAACGTGAAACGTCAATCATAGACTACATAATAATTAACATGTCCCCTTTTACAGTACAATGGATGCAAGAGTAAACAGAGGAGCTGAAATATTTAGTGATCATCACCTAGTGATATCCAAAATGAGATTATTAGCTGAAGAAAACAAACAGAAAAGAAAAAGAGAAGAAAGCTACTAAACTCAAAATAGAAGAACTAAATAAACCAATTGTAAAACAGATGTACCAATCCAGAATAAAAGAATCTATCAGTGAAAGGCATATAGATCTGAATGATAACACAACAGAAGAAAAGTGGCAAATGTATAAAGAAACACTCCTCAGTTGTACTGAAGAGGTCTGTGGAAGGAAACAAATTAAAGGAGATAGGAAAAGAACAGCATGGTGGAATGAGAATGTCAAGACTAAGATAAAAAAAGAAGGATGCCTGGAAGAAATACTTGCAAACAAAGAGACCAGAGGATAGATTACGTGAGTAAAAGAACTATCGCCAAAGAGGAAGTGAGGAAAGCAAAACAGGAACAGTGGGAAGAGTTTGGACAAAGACTTCAAGAAAGCTATCAAGAAAATCAAAAGCTGTTCTTGGGAGCAATGAAGAGCATGAGCAAGACCAAAGCATGCCAAGTACGAGAAATTAAGAATGCCAAACGAGAAATAATGAAAGGAGAACGAAATCAGGGAAACGTGGAGAAAGTATTTTCAACAATTACATAATCCCTCTAGAGCATATAAAACAAGGAGTACAGATCAATAAGTAAGAGTAACAAGTAATCCAGATGAGACAGCTGAAGGTGTAGATATCTCAATGGAAGAACTACAAACAGCTAGAAGAAAAGTGAAATTAGGAAAGACCCCAGAGCAAATCAAGTTTATCCAGAAATGATTAAAAACCAAGGAGCGAAGCAGACTTCATGCAATATGTCAACAAGCATGGCAGTCAAAACCTGTGCGAGGCGACATGAAGAAGGGAACGGTAGTACTAATACACAAGAAAGGATCAACTATGGAATTCTCAAACTATAGAGGGATATCACTACTTAGCATACCAGGAAAAGTGTATGCCTGAATTCTTGAAAAAAGACTAAGGAAAAGAGTATAGGATCAGATTGAAGAACACCAGAGTGGATTTAGACCAGGAAGAAGTGTACAAGACCACATATTTATAATTAGACAACTAATAGAAAGAATTCCTTGAGAGAAACATTGACTTGCACTTGTCTCTTAGTGACTTAGAAAAGGCATTTGACATTGCGAGGAGGGACGAACTATGGCATTCCGTAATAGAACACAACGTAGAGCAAAATTTAATAGAAGCCATTAAAAGTTTTTACAATAAACCAACATGTACAGTGAGAGTAGCTGGAGATGTATATGAAGAATTTGATGTAGATATAGGAGTAAGACAGGTTGTATCCTAAGTCCTCTTTTGGTTATCATATTTCAAAAATGAAGAATGTAGGTATGTGGAAGCTCAAACCAGTAAATGTAGCAATGCTTTCATTTGCTAGTGATTTAGTTCTGTTTGGAAAATCAGAAAGGGGACTCCAGTCGAATATCAACATGGTGAATAATGAATTAAGTAAAAGAGGAATGAGAGTAAATGCAAAGAAAACCAAAATAATGCTAGTAACTAGAGAAGCTAAAACACAAAATCTTAAATTGGGCAAGGAGAATTCAGAACAAGTTCAAAACTACAATTACCTAGGAGCAATGTTTAACTCAGAGGGAAAACTAAGAGAAGAAATCAGCCAGAGAATCCAAAAGGCAAGTGCAATATATAACTATCTAGGAAAGGCATTTAACTTTTACGGAGGGAAACAGAAAATGTCAAGACAGGTAGCCTGGAGAAATATAATTTCGGGCATCTAAACCCATACACCGGAAGGTAGAATGGGAGCTGGTAAAGAATGAAAGAAAGAAAGGAACAAAGAGAGAAAAAATCCTGGCCACCACGGAGATTGAACACGTGACCTCTAAATCGGCACCCACAACATCGCTATGAAAATCAAAGCGTGCCGCCAACTGAGCTAACTACACGTTTCATGGCGAAGCGGTGGGTGCTGACGCAGAGGTCACGGATTCAATCTCCATAGTGGCCAGGATTGATTTTCTTATTCTATTCCTTGTATTTATTTCGTCTTTCTTCGTTTCGGGCTTTAATATTATTTAATGTAATTTCTTCCCTTTCGACATGCCCATTGCCTTACTATATTTTATCTTTAGTGCTGGTGATGACATTGACAAAATGTTGAGTGTGAACAATCACATGACGCGGTTGTGAGCTGTCAGTTGTCACACTATGACTTGTCGGTTGCTCCAAAATGTTTAGAATCTTAATTTTTGTGTGTGCTGTTTATGAGTCAACCATTTTGGTTGCACCTGGTAAGTCATTTTGGCGTCAGTGGCTGATCGGTGTGGCAACTAGATTTGGATCACGAGGTACCGAATTCGAATCCTACCAACTAGGTCTGATGTTATCTTCCTAGGGAAAGACACTTAAAATGCACTTTTCACACTTGATGCAGGTGCCAATGGGTTCAAAGCTTGGAATAAAATCCTGTCCACTCTATAGAAGTTGGGATACACTTCGGCTCTTTAGGCCGCAATGGCCTTGAAAGAAACTTTAGGAAGTCATCAACCAGACATAAAATAAAGGATGCCATTTACCTGCAACTGCCAGTGATGTCTCGTTCGACCTAAGAACAAAGAATGCATAACTGACTATTGCGATGCTGTAGCAACAACACTAACTAATGTAGCTCCTCTTTCTTCTAGTATTCATTCATGCATTGAGATGTTGTTGATTGAACATCATTGGTAAAAAACAAAGTGCTCTATTGCAAGATAAATATAGTTAGATCTAAAAGTATAATTACCCCGAGGCCTTGTAGCGAAACCCTAGTTTTATGAGTTTGTAATCACGACGACATTGATTTGAACCCTATTGTTAGCTCAGGTGTTTTTTTCACATCGTTGAATTCTTAGGAAAGGTACTTCACTTTGCTTTCGTCACTCGACTCGACTCAGATGTGAATGAGTATCCAGCTATAAGTAAAGAAACTTCCTATCAGAGTTTTAGTAACAGGCGTCTAACAGGCTGTTGTACTGTAAGAATCCCAAGGAATCAAAACGGACTTTGAATGAAATGACTTGTTCGGGGATAAATGATGTACATTCGGTGAGATACGGACTATAAGTTCACCTTAACTTTATCTTTATTACGGTTTAAAAAAAAGCTTTCATTCTTTTATCCTTTCCCATTCTACCTTCCGGTGTATGGGTTTAGATGCCCAAAATAATTTTTCTCCAGGCTGCCCAGTCCTGACATTTTCTGTTTCCTGCCGTGAAAGTTAAATTTCTTTGCGTTAATGCCTCTTTTATATTTTCTTCACTTTCTCCGAGGTCTGCATTTTGATCTTTTTCCTTGGGTTTTAGCATTGTATACTGATTTAGCTATTCTATTGTCATATATTCTGTTTACATGCCCAAACCATCTCAATTGATTTATTTCTATCTTAGTTTTTATGCTGTCTGCTTTGGTTTGATCTCTTATTCTTGTGTTTCTGATTTTGTCTCTTTTAGTTTTCCCTACTACTCTTCTTAGATATTTCATTTCAGCTGCTTGTGCTATACTGTATTCCCTACTGTCTAAGGTCCATGTTTTGCTGCCATAGAGGTGGGTAGGACAATAAACTGTGTTGTATATTGCCATTTTGTTTTTTTTGACAATGCTTTGTTTACCTACCTTTCCTATATGGTTATATATTGTCATTGCCTTTTGGATTCTCTCTGGCTGATTTCTTCTCTTAGTTTTCCTTCTGAGTTAATCATTACTCCTAGGTAATTGTAGCTTTGAACTTATTCTAAGTTCTCCTTCTCAATTTAAGATTTTGTGTTTTAGTTTGTCTAGTGACATGCATTGTTTTGGTTTTCTTTGCATTTACACCCACTCCTCTTTTATTTAGTTCATTGTTCATCATGTTGATATTCGACTGAAGGTCACTTTCTGATTTTCCAAACAGAACTAAATCATCAGCAAATGAAAATATTGCTATATTTACTGGTTTGAGTTTCCACATACCTACATTCCTTTTCTTCATTTTTGAGGATGCCTTTATGACTGAATCCATAAATGTGATAAACAAAAGAGGACTTAGGATACAACCCTATCTTACTCCTATATCTTCATCAAATTTTACCGATACGTTTCTAGCTACTGTCACTGCACATGTTGGTTAATTATAAAACCTTTTAATGGCTCTATTACATTTTGCTCTAAATTGGGTTCTTTTAAGGAATGTCATAGTTCGTTCCTCTTCACAGCGGCAAATGCCTAATTCCAGTGTTTGGACTTCCACGTTTGTTGGCATGTAATAGTTTGTCTGACTCTCTCTCTCTCTCTTGGCTTTTAATCATTTCTGGATAAATTTGATCTGCTCCTGGGGCCTTTCCTAATTTCAGTTTTTTTATAGCTGTTTTGGATGTGTTCCATTGATATATTTACATCTTCAGTTGTCTCATCTGGATTACTAGTCACTCTTACTAATTGATCTGTACTCCTTGTTTCATATGTTCTGGGGGGACTATGTAATTGTTGAAAATACTCTCTCCATGTTTCTTCATTATTTCTCGTTTGGCGTTCTAAATTTGTCGTATTGGGCATGCTTTGGTCTTGCTCATGATCTTTATTCCTCCACAGAATGACTTTTGATTTCCTAGAGAGTTTTCTTGAAGTCAAAACTTTGTCAAAACTCTTCTCATTGTTTCTGTTTTGCTTTCCTCATTTCCTCTTTGGCGATAGTTCTTTTACTCACGTACTCTATCCTATCCTCTGGCCCCTTTGTTTGCAAGTATTTCTTCCAGGTATCCTTCTTTTCTTTGATCTTAGTCTTGACATTTTCATTCCACTTTTCTGTTCTTTTCCTATCTCCTTTAATGTGTGTCCTACCACATACATCTGCAGTACAATTGAGGAGTGTTTCTTTTACATTTGCCACTTTTCTTCTATTGTGCTATCACTCAGATCCATATGCCTTTCACTGATAGGTCTTTTTATTCTAGATTGGTATATCTGTTTTGTTTTCTTTTGCGTTCATCGTACTGTAAAAAAGAGAGCTGCTAACTATTATGTAGTCTATGATTGGCGTTTTGCATCTGTCTTCATTTACACTTGTATATTTGGGGATATCTTTATGAGGAAACAAGTGTTTGTTATTGTCATGTTATTCTTTAGGAAAAAGTTTATTAGTCTCTGTCCAATTGGAGAAGTTGCTGTTTCTTGTTCTTTACCCATTACTCCTCCTGATGTTTCCAGAATGTGGCCTACTCTAGCGTTTAAATCGCTCAAAGCCATTAGTTCCTGTTTGGGTTTGAGATTCTCTGCAGCTATTTGTAACTCGTTTCCAAAGATATCTTTTTCTTCCTTGGTTGCGTCTCCATTTAGTTCATAAGCTATTAATAATTTAATTTCTCTTCCTTTTGGTTTAACATTTACGTCTAATAGCCGTGGACTTATACATTTTCAACTTTCTAGTAGCGTTTCTTGTCTTGTATGCATTATGAGGCTCTAGCTCCATCTTTGACATCTACCCCAGAGAAGATTAATGTATGATTTGGTCCTACATTTTTTATTTCTCGTCCTTTTTCTTTGTTTCTATAATGACCAAAATATGTTTCTTCAGCTAATTCTAACTCTTTTTTATGTATTGCTTTAATACTCCATGTTTAAAAATCACAGTCCGTGCGCAATTCCATGTTCGTCTTCGTGAGATCAAGCCGGGTACATGATCTTATGCACTTCTTTGAAAATGTCTGTTTTGGATAAGCAGGTGATTAGCCCACTGTACCCTAGGTAGATGGTGGGACTGCAACTTTAAGGACCCCTACCGGGCCTTGCTATTTTCTGTCAGAGTTAACTCCCTTAGCCTTTGGTCGGCCAAGACCAGCCTGCAAGACAGCAGGTTGTTTTCTATCAGGGTCAACTCCCTTAGCCTATGGTCAAGACCAGCCTGCAAGGCACCAGGTTTTTCTGTCAGGGTCAACTCCCTTAGCCTTTGGTCAGCGAAGACCTGCCCACATAGCAGCAGGAGTCTTGTGGAGGGCGGGACTCCGTACAGGTGCTTACCTGTCCTCTTGTGCCATATTATATTAGTGTGAATCGAGAGAAGGCGACGATCAATAGTTGAAGGTGGTGTCGTATATATTTGACAGTCTAATCTAGTTGTACCTTACAAGTCACCAGACGTATGCAGAACTCATAAATTGAATATTGTAAAATCAAAATGATAAAATGATGCAATTGCAAATTGAAATAAGGGAATTTTGTTCTATAGTCATGCCCGTACCGACAATGACAAAATTCATCGATATGGCTGACAATAACGATAGGAAATGATTAATCATACGGAAAACCAAGCAACTATTCTCGCATTCTTTTGTACACATAATCGAACGAATCTCATGTTAAATATAAAGTCAAGCATTTGCACTGAATTAATCAGAAAATCAAAAGGACAACATTGAAAAACAAATCCATACTGCAGTAAAATTTGTCAAGACATATTTCATGGCGTGTATTACTGTGTTCTAAGGGTTACTATGCATAGACCTCCACTTTTATCTCTCCTCAGATTGGTAGTCCAGATGCAAGATGTCGGCCTCTAAACCAAAAGGTAGTGGGTTCGAGTCCCACCAACGGCTGAAAAATGTTCTCTAGTTTTTTCGAGCAAAATCTACCTCCCTGGTCCAAGCAGATGGATCGACTCCTAGTCCCATCGAAGACTGATGATACAAAGGAGATCCCTAGTTCACCTTAGTTGTGGGAGTGTCGAATCAAATAAAATAAAATAAAAACTCTCCTGAGCGTCATGCATACATCCAGCTAAGATGTCTATTGTTTGATGTCATCTGGATCTGTCCGTGTTCTTTCATCTTTGTTATTGTTGCACGAATTTTGCCCACACAAATCGTGATGGGTAGTAATTTATGTCTCACCCTGTGTCCAAACTAGGAAATATATCCATTTGTAATTGTTAAAAAGCTTTTTGGGGAGCACAGCTTCATTAATTTGTATTTTTGTCTGTCCGATTCAAAACATTAAAGTTGCTGATAATGCACGAAACAATAATATCATGTTTCTCGAAGCCAAAAGACGATATAGAGTGGGCAACGTATCTCAGGAGTTGCTTACGCCATATGTACCAGGCAGGTGCTTACGATCATCTGACGACCGCTTGATGTTACGAATACCAAGAAATCGATTACAGGCTGGCCATCGAACGTTTGCTCCTTTTGGTGCCACCGCTTGGAACAAACTGCCAGCCATCATTAAACAGTCGTCCTCGTTAACTGTTTTGAAACAAAAATCTAAAAAGGCTTTCTTTTCGATCCCATTTTCATGTTTAGAATTATGTGATTTTTTGCTGAGCTTTGTTTTGGTGTAATTGCGCCCATAGCCTCTTTATTCGGGGGAAAAGCTGTGCACTATAAATGTCCACTATTATTATTATTATTATTATTATTATTATTATTATTATTATTATTATTATTATTATTATTATTATTATTATTATTATTATTTTTATTATATTATTATATTATTATTATTATTATTATTATTTTTAATAATGTTCGTAGAGTTTTGCATGCAACACGGTTTTCAAGTTTGGGTCTCAGACTGTATTCGCTGAAACCTTATTTTTGAGAGAAAGGCGTCTTCCTTTATGTTAATTGAAATTGCAGGAGAACACTACTGAGAAAGGAATTGTAATACAGTCAAAATTGTTAGAACCATTCAGAACAGAATCATCTTCTGACGGGTTTGAAAATATATAAAAAACCAGTAGCTAAATGTGAGAGAATAATGTCATAACCTAATGAGCAAGTCTCCGTCATAACTCCATAGGCCGAACAAACAAATCAATCACCCCGCCCGACCACTTTTCCTCCCCACCCACCTCATACAAATTCTTTGAGGTGATGTTGCGATAGCATATTATTGTATTAAAGGGTGAAATACAATTTCTATATCAGAGTAGTACATCCAATGGCCATTGCTGTAATTTTCTCAAACAAAATACAATGAAACTTTCAGTAATGATTTTGTTAATTTATTTGCCCAACACAGTGCACTGAAACTTTCTACAGTGATAAACGACAATAAGTGACAACTCCACCAACAGCAACTCAACAAGCACGTGACATTTCGAGTTTCCTCGTTTGTTATCTGATGAAAGGTTACACACGAACGTCACATGTTTGTTTGTTTCTCTCGGTGGAGTTGTCATGCATTGTCGTCTATCACTTTTGACTTCATGTCTCTGTGGCTCATTTGTTTTATATGAATGTTTCTAAATTGAATATCTATTTTTGATCCTACATAATGCACTAAGGTTTGTTACAATCGTTTACCATTGTTTTCCCAAAACGTGGTTCATTTACTTCGACCATCGAACATCTGTAAGTAAGGATCGTTTTTATTTTGCAAAAATAATGCACAAACAGTACTAGGGATTCCCTACAAAGGTTTTGTAATTTGTCGAACCTAGCGCACGGAGGATGTCTACAACTATGTTCCATAATTGACTCAATGTGGTGCACTAAGGATTTCAACAATCATTTCCATTATTTGCGGAGTACTCAGTAGTCCAGAGGCAAGGTGTCGGCCTCTCAACCAAAAGGTAGTGGGTTCGAGCCCCGCAAACGGCTGAACACTTTTCTTGAGTTTTTTAGAGAACAACTTACCCCCTGGTCCAGGTAGGTGGATCGACACCTAGTCCCATCGGAGACGGACGATAAAAAGGAGGGCCAGAGTGCAGATCACTATAGAAAGCTTCTGCACGTTAAAGATCATTTGGCTGTTTATAGGGCAGACCGGGCAAAATTAAAAATCCTACCAAATATATGGTGCATTTAGGCATTCCACAATGTTTATTATATTTTCCCAATATGGTACACTGTGACTTTCAAAAATGATTTTTATCTTTGCCCAATAGGGTGCACTGTGACATTCAACAATGATTATTATATTTGCCCAATATGGTACACTGTGGCTTTCAACAATAATTTTTATATTTGCCCAATATGGTACACTGTGGCTTTCAACAATAATTTTTATATTTGCCCAATATGGTACACTGTGCCATTCAACAATGGTTATTATATTTGTCCAATATTGTACACTGTGACATTCAACAATGGTTATTATATTTGCCCAATATGGTACACTGTGACATTCAACAATGGTTATTATATTTGCCCAATATTGTACACTGTGACATTCAACAATGGTTATTATATTTGCCCAATATGGTACACTGTGACATTCAACAATGGTTATTATATTTGCCCAATATGGTACACTGGCTTTCAACCCTGATTTTCTTCTATTTGCGTGATACTACGCACTGTCGATTCACAAAGACTATTTCTATGTGCCCAACACGGAACACTAGGTCATTTGGCATTGATTCTGTTTGTTTCCTAACACAGGCCAATGAGGTTTTCCCATAGTCTTTACTAAGGCTAATTTGACCAACATAGTCACTGAGACTTTTTCTCGATGGATTTCTTTTTTTCTAGATTCTTGACATTGATCATTCGGCTAGAAGCTTACGACTGGTGACTATGTGACATTGACACAACATATTAATACATTAGGTGGAAAATATATCACCAGACAGATATCGATTCATATGTTGAGTTATCATGTTAACATAAAGAGCTAGTGATACGCTTTCAGTGTCAACCCAACGAACATAACTTTTCTATTTTATCACGATGTTTCAACATTAATATTAAACATTAAAAAGATGCTACGTCCTCCTCCGGTAATTAGAATATGTATTCTACCTCAAACGCTGTTCTGGGGTTAGTATTTAAATCAAATATATTATCTTTGATTTACCAAAACTGATGTTTCGACTGTTTCCCTCTGAATAATCGATTAATGTCCTTACCTTCGAGAAATCATCAGTTGTGGAACATTCAAGATAAGGTTCAGCCATTTAAAAGCCCCTAATAAGGACACAACATGCCACTATAGGCTTGCATTCGATATGGCGTATAGATTTCAATAGCACTCCTGCACAACGCACTAATTAACTCTATAGGATGACTAGGCTGCAAGACAAATACTACATAATCTGACAGCCAAAGGGGAAGTAAGTGAGTTTATGAAATCGTGAATATTGTTAATGTCCATTAGGCATGAAATAGGACACCTGTGCTACATCAGCCGTGCATTACAGACACCCATTGTGTAACATAATACCATAACTCTTTGCTGAGCACCAGAAACAACACACAATTTCGTGAAATAGTAGCATTATTTTGAAAGTGACAACAAAAGAGAAAGGGTTATAGTGAGGATTTTTGAAATGACATAAGACGACAAATTTAGAGACAATGACATGTGTTGATGAAGATTTTGCATATGAACTTCTCGTCCTGTCCTCAATGTCAAACAATGTCAGCCATGATTGTTTTCTTTCGCCGCTTTGCTTATGTTTTGTCTTTGTCTGCTCTAAGGCTCGTATGTGTCCATTTGTAAATCTTTTATGCCTTGAAATTGAATATGAAAATGTTCTTATTTTCGTTGCTTACGGCCTGTACCAAGGTCTCCTATCTAGCCATAGGAGGCCTTACATATACGCACGTTTGCGTTAAGGCGTAGTATAAAGAATTGTTCCATGCACACAACCCTGAGATCACCGCCATGGTGGACAGGGTTAGTTCAAACAAACAAACAAACAAAAAACCATACACACATACACACATATACACACAGACACACGTACAGACACACACCCATAACCACGATTATATATATATATATATATATATATATATATATATATATATAATAAATAAATATAACATATATATATATTATATTATATAATATATTATATGTCATATAACTATAATATGATAGTTAAGTATTTTGAGCACCGCACTGTTACCTTTCTTGAGCAGCATGAGAACATGTTCATGCATTATCTTTTTCGGGTAATATGAACACATTGTTTGCCTTTTAGTGGCGGCGGTAGCCTAGTGGTAAGGCTGCAAGATTTGGAATCATGAGGTTCTGGGTTCGAATCCGTGCAATTCTAGGTCCGACGTTGTGTTCTTGTGAAACGTACTTGACACGCATTTCCTGCACTGGTGCAAATCTGTACTAGTAACAGTTGGGGAGTAGAGGGCTGTGAAATACTAGTGTTCTATCCAGGAGGTATTTATAATCACCTGTTCCAGTGCACGTTGTAAAAACTGGGATCAGCTCCGGCT
>JAXRKP010000042.1:615000-640000 GCA_037039925.1 Doris montereyensis
AGACAGACAGACAGACAGACAGACAGACAGACAGACAGAGACAGAGACAGACAGACAGACAGACAGACAGATAGACAGACAGACAGACAGACAGACAGAGGAGGAATGGGGGGAGAGAGAGAGAGCGAGGTTGGGAAGAACGTTCCTAAAAATATATCCATCATTCCAAACCTGGAAATCATGATAAAATAAAGATTGTGTTAAACGGCATACCATTTTCTTTTACATACCCTTTGGTTTTCCGTGTCTAAAGATGATGTCGCCTCATCCAAAAAAAGAAGAATTTTAGGATTTCTGATCAGAGCTCTGGCAATAGCGATTCTCTTTTGACCTCCACTCAAATGGGTTCCTTTCCCTCCAACATTGGTTTCATAACCTAACAGGAAATGATATTGTATAATAAATTGATATTAAAAAATAATACATATAGAAATAAAACGCTTTTATTTAATTGTAGTAAACTAATCATTATGTTTGAGCATGATAGCAAATAAAGAACTAAAATAAATGTTAGAGCACAATAAGGACAATAAAAAGTGTGAGCTTGAATCAGAATCAAGCCAGTGACTTCGTTGTCTCAAGCAGCGCCATGCTATGAAAAGAGAGCACACGATGACCTTGTGCCTACGCTCCTTAGCTCCCGGTCCACTGGTGAGCATTTTTGGCGAACATGGCGGCCGCTCATTCGATATATTTGTGCTTAAGATTGATAGTGTCCACTGGTGAGACCGCTGGTTTGATAACCCTAAGATTGATAGTGTGGAGCTGTTCAAGAAAATGGCTGCGCACAGAGTTTCCCATAGCGGTCAGAACACGGCCGGCCTTTTGCGATCTGTCTGATGAAGAAGAAAAACAATACAAAAATCCCGTCCTCACTAGAGCATTTTGCGCGTTGTGCTTTGTTTGTGCACCCTGTTCGCGTAATAAAAGGGTCAGGTGTTGATCGAATCATTAGAAATGAAATTCACTAACACAGGTTCTCGTGGGAATCCAATCATAAGAAGTCATTTCAGTAAGTGCAGATGGTGTCGCAGAGTCACAACAATCTTTATTTTTAAACCTTTTTCTGGTTTCATAAACAACAAATCATTTAACGCATTTGTGGCGTCATTGTCTAAGTGGCTAGGCTGCCCGACTTGGGCTCATGAGATGCCGGATTCGAACCCTTGCAAAGCTCCCAGGGAAATATATCTAAGAAGTATTACCCCCACTAGACACAGGTGTAAATGGGTACA
The DNA here is from genome assembly GCA_037039925.1 of Doris montereyensis. Classification (NCBI taxonomy): domain Eukaryota; kingdom Metazoa; phylum Mollusca; class Gastropoda; order Nudibranchia; family Dorididae; genus Doris; species Doris montereyensis. The sequence goes on from JAXRKP010000042.1 coordinate 616,236, forward strand.
AACACTACACTGGGAGCAAAAACTCTGCCAATGAGATGATTATTATCCCTGACTGTTTCCTTCACGTTATGGAAAAACCAACATAAACTCCGGCTCTATGGCCGTAATGGCATTGAAGGAACTTTACTATTCAACGCATTATAAGATAGAATGACTTTTGACATTACCCCTTGCCCCAAGTTCTGTTTTAGAACATAGCAATCGTATCCATGTCAATTTTCTTCTTTGTAATAAATTTCAAACCAGTTAACAGGGAATAACAATGCAATTAAGAACATCATCCATTCTGTGACATCTCAAACATGTGTGAAGGCATGATAGTTTCATATTCCCTAGAATTTAGGTCTTTTCTCTCAAGAAATAGCTACCATAATTACCATTGGCAGTTTGCAGATAAAGTTATGTGCATTGGCTTCTTTGGCGACCTTAATGATTTCGTCCATGGATACTTCTCGTGAGTTATCACCGTATGCAATATTTTCACGGATGGTCAAATCAAAGAGCACAGGTTCTTGTGATACCAAACCAAACTGAGATCGAAACCAACTGATGTTCAAAGACGGAATATCGTGGTTGTCGAGAGCCTGGAAGATAAAATATGAACAAGTATTATACACAAGGACTTCATCTGTTACTTCTTACTTGTCCTTATCTTTCAGGTCTTATCAAAATATCTACAAGTGTACAGAGAAGGAAAGGAGCAAAAAATGAAAAAAAAAACAAAACAAATTCCACCCCTTCTTCCAGAAAGAAAGAAAAAGCCAAACAATCTCACTACTCATTAATCCACAATTGAGTTAATTCACAACAAGTTCACAAATATCTCTCCCGAAAAAATGTGTCTTAAACATTTTCTTAAAGGAAAAAAATTATTTTGGCTGTTCTTGATGGCGTTTGGAAGAGAGTTCCATATTTTGGGTCCATTGAATGAGAAGATTTTCTCACTTACATTAAGGAAGAACAACGTTGTAGAAACCGTTTTAGTGTTGACACTTTGTTTTAGGGATGACACTTTGTGGTCGTCGTAGCGGGATGACACTTTGTGGTCGTCGTCGTAGCGGGATGACACTTTGTGGTCGTCGTAGCAAGATGACACTTTGTGGTCGTCGTAGCGGGATGACACTTTGTAGTTGTCGTAGCGGATTGATACTTTGTGATCATCGTAGCGGGTTGATACTTTGTGGTCGTCGTTGCGGGTTGATACTTTGTGGTCGTCGTAGCGGGTTGACACTTTGTGGTCGTCGTAGCGGATTGATACTTTGTGGTCGTCGTAGCGGATTGATATTTTGTGGTCGTCGTAGCGGGTTGATACTTTGTGGTCGTCGTAGCGGATTGATACTTTGTGGTCGTCGTAGCGGGTTGATATTTTGTGGTCGTCGTAGCGGGTTGATACTTTGTGGTCGTCGTAGCGGGTTGATATTTTGTGGTCGTCGTAGCGGGTTGATATTTTGTGGTCGTCGTAGCGGGATGACACTTTGTGGTCGTCGTAGCGGATTGATACTTTCTGGTCGTCGTAGCGGGTTGATATTTTGTGGTCGTCGTAGCGGATTGATACTTTGTGGTCGTCGTAGCGGATTGATACTTTGTGGTCGTCGTAGCGGATTGATACTTTGTGGTCGTCGTAGCGGATTGATAATTTGTGGTCGTCGTAGCGGATTGATAATTTGTGGTCGTCGTAGCGGATTGATAATTTGTGGTCGTCGTAGCGGATTGATAATTTGTGGTCGTCGTAGCGGATTGATAATTTGTGGTCGTCGTAGCGGATTGATAATTTGTGGTCGTCGTAGCGGATTGGTAATTTGTGGTCGTCGTAGCGGATTGATAATTTGTGGTCGTGAGCGGATTGATAATTTGTGGTCGTCGTAGCGGATTGATAATTTGTGGTCGTCATGGATTGATAATTTGTGGTCGTCGGATTGATAATTTGTGGTCGTCGTAGCGGATTGATAATTTGTGGTCGTCGTAGCGGATTGATTAATTTGTGGTCGTCGTAGCGGATTGACCCTTTGTGGTCGTCGTAGCGGATTGATACTTTGTGGTCGTCGTAGCGGATTGACAGTTTGTGGTCGTCGTAGCGGATTGATACTTTGTGGTCGTCGTAGCGGATTGACACTTTGTGGTCGTCGTAGCGGATTGACACTTTGTGGTCGTCGTAGCGGATTGATACTTTGTGGTCGTCGGATTAGCGTAGGATTGATACTTTGTGGTCGTCGTAGCGGGATGATACTTTGTGGTCGTCGTAGCGGGGTTGACACTTTGTGGTCGTTGTAAAGGGTTGACACTTTGTGGTCGTTGTAAAGGGTTGACACTTTGTGGTCGTTGTAAAGGGTTGACACTTTGTGGTCGTTGTAAAGCGGGGGTTGACACTTTGTGGTCGTTGTAAAGGGTTGACACTTTGTGGTCGTCGTAAAGGGTTGATACTTTTGTGGTCGTCGTAAAGGGTTGATACTTTGTGGTCGATGATACTTTGTGGTCGTCGTCGGGTTGATACTTTGTGGTCGTCGTAGCGGATTGACCTTTGTGGTCGTCGTAGCGGGATTGAACCTTGGTCGTCGTATACTTTGTGGTCGTCGTAGCGGATTGCGGGATGACACTTTGTGGTCGTAGTAGCGGTTGATACTTTGTGGTCGTCGTAGCGGATTGACCCTTGTGGTCGTCGTAGCGGATTGAACCTTTGTGGTCGTCGTAGCGGATTGAACCTTGTGGAATTTGTGGTCGTCGTAGCGGGATGACACTTTGTGGTCGTCGTAGCGGATTGACACTTTGTGGTCGTCGTAGCGGATTGATATTTTGTGGTCGTCGTAGCGGGATGACACTTTGTGGTCGTCGTAGGGAAACCTTGTGGTCGCGGATTGACACTTTGTGGTCGTCGTAGCGGATTAGCGGGATGACACTTGTAGTTGTCGTAGCGGATTGATACTTTGTGGTCGTCGTAGTTGATAAGCGGATTGATACTTTGTGGTCGTCGTAGCGGGATGACACTTTGTGGTCGTCGTAGCGGGATGATTGTGTCGTCGTAATTTGTGGTCGTCGTAGGGATTGATACTTTGTGGGAGCGGATTGATAATTTGTGGTCGTCGTGGATTGATAATTTGTGGTCGTCGTAGCGGATTGATAATTTGTGGTCGTGTAGCGGATTGATAATTTGTGGTCGTCGTAGCGGATTGATAATTTGTGGTCGTCGTAGCGGGTTGATACTTTGTGGTCGTCGTAGCGGATTGATAATTTGTGGTCGTCGTAGCGGATTGGAGCGGATTGATAATTTGTGGTCGTCGTAGCGGATTGATAATTTGTGGTCGTCGTAGCGGATTGATAATTTGTGGTCGTCGTAGCGGATTGATAATTTGTGGTCGTCGTAGCGGATTGGTAATTTGTGGTCGTCGTAGCGGATTGATACTTTGTGGTCGTCGTAGCGGATTGATAATTTGTGGTCGTCGTAGCGGATTGACCCTTTGTGGTCGTCGTAGCGGATTGATAATTTGTGGTCGTCGTAGCGGATTGATACTTTGTGGGTCGTCGGATTGATAATTTGTGGTCGTCGTAGCGGATTGATAATTTGTGGTCGTCGTAGCGGGTTGATAATTTGTGGTCGTCGTAGCGGATTGACACTTTGTGGTCGTCGTAGCGGATTGATACTTTGTGGTCGTTGTAAAGGGTTGACACTTTGTGGTCGTTGTAAAGGGTTGACACTTGACAGTTTGTGGTCGTCGTAGCGGGATGATACTTTGTGGTCGTCGTAGCGGGATGATACTTTGTGGTCGTCGTAGCGGGTTGATACTTTGTGGTCGTTGTAAAGGGTTGACACTTTGTGGTCGTTGTAAAGGGTTGACACTTTGTGGTCGTTGTAAAGGGTTGACACTTTGTGGTCGTTGTAAAGGGTTGACACTTTGTGGTCGTCGTAGCGGGATGATACTTTGTAGTCGTCGTAGCGGGATGATACTTTGTGGTCGTCGTAGCGGGTTGATACTTTGTGGTCGTCGTAGCGGGTTGATACTTTGTGGTCGTCGTAGCGGATTGATACTTTGTGGTCGTCGTAGCGGATTGATACTTTGTGGTCGTCGTAGCGGATTGATAATTTGTGGTCGTCGTAGCGGGATGACACTTTGTGGTCGTAGTAGCGGATTGATAATTTGTGGTCGTCGTAGCGGGATGACACTTTGTGGTCGTAGTAGCGGATTGACCCTTTGTGGTCGTCGTAGCGGATTGATAATTTGTGGTCGTCGTAGCGGGATTGAACACTTTGTGGTCGTCGTAGCGGGATGACACTTGTGGTCGTCGTAGCGGGTTGATACTTTATGGTCGTCGTAGCGGGTTGATACTTTGTGGTCGTCGTAGCGGATTGATACTTTGCGGTCGTCGTAGCGGATTGACCCTTTGTGGTCGTCGTAGCGGATTGATACTTTGTGGTCGTCGTAGCGGATTGACCCTTTGTGGTCGTCGTAGCGGATTGACCCTTTGTGGTCTTCTTAGCGGATTGACCCTTTGTGGTCGTCGTAGCGGATTGACCCTTTGTGGTCGTCGTAGCGGGTTGATATTTTGTGGTCGTCGTAGCGAGTTGACAATTTGTGGTCGTCGTAAAGGGTTGACACTTTGTGGTCGTTGTAAAGGGTTGACACTTTGTGGTCGTTGTAAAGGGTTGACACTTTGTGGTCGTCGTAGGGTTGACACTTTGGTCGTTGTAAAGGGTTGACACTTTGTGGTCGTCGTAGCAGATTGACACTTTGTAGTCGTCGTAGGGGGTTGACATTTTGTGGTCGTCATAGCGGATTGACACTTTGTGGTCTTCGTAGCGGGTTGACCCTTGTGGTCGTCGTAAAGGGATGACACTTTGTCGTCGTCGTAGCGGGTTGACACTTTGTGGTCTTCGTAGCGGGTTGACACTTTGTGGTGTTCGTAGCGGGTTGACACTTTGTTGTCTTCGTAGCGGGTTGACACTTTGTGGTGTTCGTAGCGGGTTGATACTTTTGTAGTCGTCGTATCGGGATGATACTTTGTGGTCGTCGTAGCGGGTTGACACTTTGTCGTCGTCGTAGCGGGTTGACACTTTGTGGTCGTTGTAGCGGGTTGACACTTTGTTATCGTCGTAGCGAAACCATTTTTAGTATTGACACTTTGTTGTCGTCGTAGCGAAACCCTAATGTTGACATTTTTTTGGTCGTCGTATCGAAATCGTTTTAGTGTTGACTCTTTTTGTCGTCGTAGCGAAACCGTTTTAGTGTTGACAGATTGCTTTCGTCGTAGCGAATCCGTTTTAGTGTTGACGCTTTGTTGTCGTAGTAGCGAAACCGTTTTAGTGTTGACGCTTTGTTGTCGTAATAGCGAAACCGTTTTATTGTTGACGCTTTGTTGTCGTCGTAGCGAAACCGTTTTATTGTTGACGCTTTGTTGTCGTCGTAGTGAAAGCGTTTTAGTGTTGACGCTTTGTTGTTGTCGTAGTGAAAGCGTTTTAGTGTTGACACTTTGTTGTCGTCGTAGCGAAAGCGTTTTAGTGTTGACACTTTGTGATCGTCGTAGTGAAAGCGTTTTAGTGTTGACGCTTTGTTGTCGTCGTAGTGAAAGCGTTTTAGTGTTGACGCTTTGTTGTCGTCGTAGTGAAAGCGTTTTAGTGTTGACGCTTTGTTGTCGTCGTAGTGAAAGCGTTTTAGTGTTGACGCTTTGTTGTCGTCATAGTGAAAGCGTTTTAGTGTTGACGCTTTGTTGTCGTCGTAGCGAAAGCGTTTTAGTGTTGACGCTTTGTTGTCGTCGTAACGAAACCGTTTCAAGTGTTGACACTTTGTGGTCGTCGTAGCGGGTTGACACTTTGTGATCGTCGTAGCGAAACCGTTTTAGTGTTGACACTTTGTTGTCGTCGTGGTGAAACCGTAGTGTTGACACTTTGTGGTCGTCGTAGCGAAATCGTTTTGAAGTTGACACTTCGTAGTCGTAGTGAAATCGTAGTGATGACACTAGATCAAAACACTTGGCTTGCCCAGGTATTTTTTCATGACGTTGTACAATTGAGAAAGGTACTTCCTCCTACTTTCCGCACTCGACTCAGGTGTTAATGCGTTCCCAGCTACATGTCTTGTCAGAGTGTTCGTCCAAAGCGCCTAACAAGATGCGGCACTGTATCTCCGAAGAAAGTTGAAAGAACCTTGATTGAAGTGGCTGTCTTGGGGCGGCGGGGGTAATAGATGATGTACCATCGATGAGCCTGCACTTGTGCGGGGAAAGGGATTATAAATCCATCGTTGTCTTTATCTTTACATGATATCGCCCTTTATTTCAATTTAAGAAAAAGCCCAGAATGTGACACAAAATGCTTCTGCAACAAAAGCACAACTATAGCCGCAGTAGATCGAACTCATTGAAGAACTACATAAATTATAGGAGTACAGTGGCGAGGTGTCGGCCTCTCAACCAAAAGGTCGTAGATTCCAGCCCTGGCAGGTTGAAATGCTTTCTCCAGATGTTCTTTTTCGTGTAAAACCTACCCCCTGGTCCAATTAGGTGAATCGACACCTAGTCCCATCGGAGACGGACGATAAGAATGAAGACCCCGTGTAGATCACAATACTCTGCGCACGTTAAAGATCCCTTGGCCGTTAACAGGGCAATGCGAGCAAAAATACAAAAACAAAAATTCTACCAATGTCCCTAGATCACTTAAGTCGTGGATGTGGGTAAAATCAAATGAAATCAAATCAAATAATACTAGTATGTACCACACGGCCATTTTGCAGACTGTAAAAATCTCTCTAGCAAGCCGAGGCACGTGCTTCTGCCTGACCCATTGCTGCCCACTAGGGCCACAGTTTGACCTTGGGGCACGCTAAAGTTGAGACCTTGAAGTACTGTGACGTCAGGACGTGAAGGGTAATTGAAGGTCACGTTGTGGAACTTAACCTCCCTGTGATAGGATATCTACAAAATGGAACAAATGGAATACGATGATTACAACTATTATATTCGTCCTGGTACTAGGCATAACTATTATTGTTTTTAATGTCCCTATCAATTCCATAATGTGTATTTGTTTTACAAATGTTAATGCTACAGACGAATGGCGAAAATAATGATAAATAGCGAAATATATAGATCAGAGGCCAAGATTGGAGGCTGGTGTGTGTGTGTGCATGCGTGTGCGTGTGTGTGTGAGAGAGATAGATAGAGAGAGTGTGTGTGTGTGTGTGTGTGTGTGTGTGAGAGAGAGAGAGAGAGAGAGAGAGAGAGAGAGAGAGAGAGAGAGAAAGAGAGAGAGAGAGAGAGAGAGAGAGAGAGAGAGAGAGAGAGAGAGAGAGAGAGAGAGAGAGAGAGAGAGAGAGAGAGAGAGAGAGAGAGAGAGAGAGAGAGGGGGGGAGGGAGAGAGACAGACAGACAAATATACACACAGATAGACAAACAGACAAACAGACAGACAGGCGGGCAGACAGACAGACAGACAGACAGAGACAGTCAGACAGCCGACAGACAGACAAATGGACATAAAGAAAAAAAGGGAGAAGGGATGGGCATGGAAAGGGGAATGGGAGAAACAACGACACTATTACTTTAAATTGCTTTTATCGAAGTAATCAACCAATAAATTCACACAACATTCCCTTTACCTGACGATAGTATTCATTAATGAAATGCAAAACAATGAAACCAACTAGACGATAAGCTTAAATCTTTCCAATAAATGTACAGTGAAATTATTGAATGTTGATTGTTACGTCATCGAGCCGTCTTCCCTCTGAGGACTCTGTGTCGATCTCAGACTTCCTGTTGATCATGAACATTATACGTCTGGCAGCGGCCTTGGCCTTGCCCATGTCGGGACTCAATGCCCAGACCTGCCCCAGGAAAATGCCGCAGAAGCAGATGCTACAAAACACACTGGTGATTTTAAGATAGATAACTCATTATTTCGATTAAATTGAACTCAAATGAGAAAACAACAGTAGGTATAAATCATGTCTTAATACATTTGTGTTTTTTGTGTTAGAAATATGAAGCGCTCCCACGTAATTTTAATTTTATTCTTTAAATCGCCAAACGATTTCTTCATTATGTCTGGGCACGTGGTATAAATTATGAATAACGGCAAGACGCTAATTGGCAAAAAAATCTGTGATTGAAAATTGATATGAACGACATCGTTAAATGAATAGTTTTAACAATTAATGATCAACTCGACACGTCACTTCCTCTCTAATGTGAAAGAAATAAAATTGAATAAAATTGAAGTCTTTGGATGGTACACACCCTCAGAAAACCCCAGAGAAGTACTACAAGACATGCCCTTCAGAGGAATCCACAGGGGCAAAGGGTTAGGGAAGGCCACGATTAACCTGGAGAAAGCTAGTGAAGAATGACTTGAAGAGAGTAGGTCTTTTGTGGAAGGACTTATTAAGAGTTTCCCAAGATAGGATGGAAGTCTGTTTGTCGTGTCCTTGCATCCCTGGTATATGGTGAAAAGGCAATGATGAAAATCTTTTCTAATGAAACTTACAGGAACACTTCCCTTCTTTCATGCTATCGTCTTCAACTAACTGCGCCCCATAGGCAAATATTGCGTTTAGAGAAAAGTGTGTAGCAGCTTGTGAAATGGAATACATCAAGCCCAGCGTTGACGTTTTTGTACAAATTCTCAAGAAGTCTTTTGAGCTTGTCCTGATAAGCCTGCTCAATTTCGTCTTCCTTGCAAAGAGAAACTACTGTTCTGATGTTTTGAATTGCTTCAACCGCCACCTGGTGTTGATAGAAGAAATAATAAGGAATTATGATAATTACTCCCTTGCCAGGACGCCAGTCTGTACTCATTTGCATTTGAACAGAGTGGAACAGATGTATGATAAGTGTCTTTCATAAGGAGTACTCTTTCCTCCCCCTACCGAAACAAACTCCAAAATGACCCCAGCAAACACAGTTCTCAGAAACAGTAACCGTAACAAGTTGCACATTGCCCCCAGCCCTTTTCCCCGTAAAAACATCCAAATAGCAAAAAAAAACCAAACCAACCAAAAAAACCCCAAATTTAACAAAATCAAACAACCCAACCCACACGAAAACAGCAACCCATCCCCTGATAACATCAAATACTTACAAAGTCTATAATATAAAGCATTTAACCTTGCATTTTACTTCCTTATATAAGGTAGGAACACACACTAGTTCTTGGCGAAAGTGAGTGTATATTATGAGAGTAAGGAATATACACTAATTCTTGGCGAAAGTGAGTGTATGCTATGACAGTAAAATTTTGTCATGGAAACTTAGGCTCAAAATGCATGTTTATTTAGCTACACTCTAGATTTCGAAATTCTCCTTTTGGTAATTATTTCATTTCACCATGAAGAGCGGAATATTTTCACACGTTAACAGAAAAAGATAACTTAAGTACGCGGTATAAGTGTACACTTTGTTGCGTGTGTACGAACTGGCTGAATCGATTAACATTTTCAACTAGCTCAAATTTGTTAATCAAACTCATTTCCTTTACTGTGTTCAACCTTTCATTTTGTGTGTATAAATCGACTTTCCTATAATTTTATTGTCAACTTTACCATCACCATAAGTAAACATCTGCTGATAAGCTGTCCAATCTGAGCTTAAAAGAAAGGGGAACAAAAGTTTTTTTCTTCTCTTCTTTATAGTATCCTGGCGACGATCCAATAAAATTCGAATCTCAGTCAATGAAAAGATTGTTACATAACGACGTGCAATCGATACTCACGTCGCTCTGCCATTTTCACTTAAAGATGATAAGACATTAAGAAGAGCTCTTACTTTTCCTGCTTCGTTCAAGGTCTCCTTTGTGTTTAAAATGTTTCCTTTCATTACTCTTATTTGCATGATTCCAGCCAGAACGAGCAAGGGTACGAAAACAAGAGCAACAAGGGTCAGCTTCCAGCCATAGGCCAATGATATGGCAACCCCGGCAGTGATGGCAACAAAGCACTGTATAATTATGCCCATCCTTGTGCCAATTGCCTGGAAGAGCAAAATAAAAGGTATTGAGGCAAATTTCAGCAACCAAACAAATAGTATATTTTCCTGTTTTCATTTTCATGCATACTTTAAAGTTCGTACATGCTTGAGAAAATGATAATCTTGAAATTTTTGTGTTCGAAAAGAAAATAACGTACAATATTTATAATATTATAACGAAATGTCTAAGCAGGAAGAAAACATCGTTGAATTGAATTCATTATAATGTAAAGGTTTAATCTACTTATCTTACCATACTAGACAACACAGTCACAGGTATTAGCAAACTTTCATTGAAACCTAAATGTTTAGCATTTCTTAGGTCAACGTTTTGTTATTGATCTTAAATCTATGTTTTTATGTATGAGTAAAGGGACGTTTTTCACTTATATTCGTAAATGCTTTCATACTTTTCAATGACTCTCGTAAAAATTCTACACAGCTCACCTAGGTAATGTTTCAGTCATTTTTGCTTTCCCAGTATTTCTTTTGTTTTACCCGGTTGCTAATTCTGGATCAATAACAAAAATCCGGTTGCAATGAATTAATTTTCCAAGCGTAGCCAGAACACTCGCTCTCCATAGCAGCGAAAAAGTATCCAAGGTTCAAGCAATTTTATTTGTGTAAAGTTAGCATCTTCAATGCTTTTTGCAAACATAGCTTTTAATGACATACCAAACTGAAGGAACTGGAATTGACGTGTGCATCTGTGAAAGGCTCAGTGAAAATAAAATTCATATCATAGCATTATTATCACGTAGTCCTAGCAACTGCACTCAAGAGTGGAACTTGCCTACCTTGGTTCAAGAAGTACTTTAATATTGTTAGCAATTGAGGGATACATTCCTCAAAATGCCTGGCGAGCTTTCTTTGCGGTTTTATGAAAATATCGAAACATTCTTTCACATAAGTGCTAGGTTAAAAGTATGAAAGATAAAAACATGAACTCTCAGTTATTCATCGACTACCAAGAAGATTAAACAAGCCTTGTACGATTTTTTCTTTCTACACTCACCCCTTGGACTAAGGAAGCATCATTAGCCAATCGGCTCGTCAAAGCTCCTGTACTGTTGTTGGGCATGTCAAACCATCCCATTTCCTGGGAATAACAAAACATCTAACGTACAATAGGCAATGGCCTAACCAATCTCGTTATGGAAGATTTAACAAAGTGAACAGTACAGAGAAGCCATGAAAATAGTAAAAATGAAAATCGCAACTTCATAATACTCTGTATTCTAAAAAACCCGCCACAGTTTCATTCTTTTTCTTTTACTCATATAAACATGCAATGGGGAGTCTCAGATTGTTTATACATTCATAAACTTGGTTTATAATTTTGCAGATGGAAAAAAACAACACTACTGCACCTGGCGGAGCATAGACTTGAACGCGTTTCTTCTCAACCTGGCGGTTAGACCTGCCAGCTACTGTTAACATCCAACTCTGTGAAATGAAAGAGTATACAGATGGAAAATCAAGGATCAATGTGTATTTAGCCAAAAATTCCATTCATATTGTTTTTCTATCTATCTATCTATCTATCTATCTATCTATCTATCTATCTATCTATCTATCTATCTATCTCTCTATCTATCTATCTATCTATCATCTATCTATCTATCTATCTATCTTATATCTACATATCTATCTATCTATCTATCTATCTATCTATCTATCTATCTATCTATCTATCTATCTATCTATCTATCAATCTATCAATATCTCCTCTCTCTCACCCCTTTCTCTATCTCTGTCTCTCCTCTGTCTCTCTCTCTGTCTCTCTCTCTCTCTCTCTCTCTCTCTCTCTCTCTCTCTCTCTCTTCTCTCTCTATATATATATATATATATATATATATATATATATATATATATATATATATATATATATGTATATCAATACATATGTATCTGTCCCTCTAACGACATGTCTATCTGTCTGCCTGTCTGTCTATGTATCTATCTATCTATGTATCTATCTATCTATCTATCTATCTATCTATCTATCTATCTATCTATCTATCTATCTATCTATCTATCTATCTATCAATTTATCAATCTATCTATTCATCTATCTATATATATATATATATATCTATATATCTCTATCGACCTGTCTATATGTCTGCCGGTCTGTCTATGTATGTATGTATGTATGTATGTATGTATGTATGTATGTATGTATGTATGTATGTATGTATGTATGTATGTATGTATGTATATATCTATCTATTTATTTATCTATCTATATATCTATTTATTTATTTATCTATCTATCTATCTATTTATCTATCTATCTATCTGTCTATATATATATATATATATATATATATATATATATATATATATATATATATATATATATATATATCCATCTATCCATCTATCTACTTATCCATCTGTCTGATTGACATTCTGTCTATATATCTTTCAATGTATTTGCCTATTATGAATCTATCGGTATGTCTGTCTGTCGGTTTGCGTATTTGTGCTGTTTCCATGTTACTTATATATTAAAATGTATAGAAAACGGTTTTTGCTCAGAATAAAGTCAATTGAGATAATATGGTTTTTCTAACAAAGAAACAATTAGACAACACCATTTAAAAATCGGAAAATTACCTGAAGAATGGATCCTATGAAGGTGATAGTTCCAATGGCAAGAAGTATCATGCTATATTTTTTTAATGTCTTCTTTCTGTGTTTGCTCATCTTTTATAAACGTCTACAAGGACAAGCAATATGGATAATGTTACTCATAATTTGTATTACATTCAAACCTCATTATAGCCAGTGGTAGCAGTAGCAAGAATGGCGGTATAACGAGGTTTGAGTGTGTTACATTACGATATACAGGAATATCAATGGTTAGGAATGGAGGTAAAAAGGACAAATTTTAGGGAGGAAAATCAATATCGGAATATAGTAAATATTGTCATTGAGAAAGGGGAAAATCTTTTCTAATCAAGTATGGGGGTTATTTCGGGCACACATTCCAAAACTCAAAATAAATTGCTTCCTGGCTACGAAACGTAAATCGGCATCGCTGTACCCTTCTTCTGCCCTTTTAGCTCGCCGGTAAGCATATCTCCAAATAATCTCCAATCACTTTCCTGGGTCAGCCTCTCCATAAATGTCCATGTTAGCCCCGTCTTTTTCATCTTTCCTTCAGTTTTCTTCTCCGTGTAGCCCTTGGCCGACCCCTCTATCTTTTACCCTGTCGGTTCCATGTACGGCTCTTGTTATTGTGTTGGGGTCCTTTCTAAGCGTGCGGCCTATCCATTTCCATTTCTTTCGTTTTAAATCCTTTTCAGCTGATACTTGTCCAGCTATTTCCCATATATTAATATTTGAGATAACTTCAGGCCAGAATATTTTGACCACTCTCCTCAGACATCTATTTATGAATGATTGTACTTTTTGTAGGGTAGTTTTTGTGGTTCTCCATGTTTCTGATCCATATGTTAGCACTGACTTGCACACCTCTATTGCCATCAATCATGCTACACAGGTAGCAAAATGTATCCATATTTTCCAGCAGTTCTCCTTTTAGCGTTATTGGCAGAGTGTTGCAGGGTTTGCAGTTGCAAAGAATCTTGGTTTTCTTGCAGTTGAGTCTGAGTACCACAGATGAAGGTATGGTCTCAATGGCACCCGTTTTCTCCTGCATTTGCTTGTGTGTGTGTGTGTGTGTGTGTGTGTGTGTGTGAAAGCAAAACAATATCATCGGCGAAGTGTAGGTCGTTAATTTGTTTTGTCATAGTCCATTGAAGGCCATTTCTGCTTCCATGTGTTGCATTCTTCATCAGGAAGTCGATGGCTAAAAGAAACAGAAAGGAGAAAGAAGACAGCCTTGGTGAAATCCCGTCTTGATGCTGATAGATTTAGAGACTTCTCCAGCATGTACTAATTTCGCAGTCATATATTCATATGATTTCTGTATTATTCTTGTAAGTGTTAAGGGTACTCCATAATGTCTTAGGAGATTCCATAAAGAATCACTATGGAGGCTGTCAAATGCTTTCTCAAAGTCGATGAAATTTTTGTATAGGGGTGAGTTCCACTCTAACGATTGTTCAACAACGATGTGCAATGTGGCTATTTGGTCAGTACATGATCTATTTTGTCTAAATCCTGCTTGCTTATCTCGTAGTTGGGCATTGATTGCCATTTTAAGTCTTTCAAGCATAACCCTGTTGAGAATTTTTCCACTTCACTGGTCTGTAGTAAGTGCACTTATTCAGATCTACTTTTAGGTATTGTTTAGGTAATTTGACAACATGACCCTCTTTCCAGTCATTTGGAAATTCTTCCTTTTCCCAGATCTTTGTGAAAAGGTTATGTAATATGGAAACATAGCACTGTGCGTTTGTTTTCAGTGCTTCTCCAGGTATACCATCCGGTCCTGCTGCCTTTCCATTCTTAATCTTTCAGATTGCATGTCGAATCTCCGCTGGTGTTCGGACAACTGTAGCTATATCTAGGTCTTCTATTTCCGCCTCTATGTTTGGGGGTTGTGCAGGTGATGGTCAATTCAGTAGTTCTGAGAAGTGTTCATTCCAGATTTGTTCCTCTTTTGTGGCAAGAAGATTATCGCTTTTGATTTTTATGACTCTATTTCCTTGCCTGTACGTCCCTATTAGCTTCTTAGTTACAGCATAAATATCTCTCATATTTCCGTTTTCTACCGCTTCACTGGCCTCTTTGGCTAATTCTTCAAAATATTGGTTTGTCTGTTCTTACACTTTTCTTTACTTGAGTATTGGCCTCTGTGTAGAAAGCTTGGGATTGGGCCTTGGCTGCTCTGGTTCTTAACATATGTAGCTGTATTTTTGCCTTCCTGCGTGTTTCTATCTTTATGGAGGTCTCTTGAGAAATCCATTCTTTCTGGTGTTGTTGTTTCTTGCCGAGCGTTTCCTCAAATGTTGATGTCCACAAATCTTTCAGGTCCCTCCAAAGGTCTTCTATGTTACGATCCTCTAGTCCTGTCAGAGCCTCAAATCAATTGGAAATTATGAGAGAAAATTCTTCTTTTTCCTTTCTTCCCTTAGAAGGTTGACAACGTATTTCCTCTTGGTTATAGTTGTTGGTGCGTCTCTGTATCGTTTCAGTATAAGTTTTACTTTCCTATAACAAGGGAGGGGTCCGAACTAACACCTGCTCCTCGATGAACTTTAACATCGCTGAGAGAGGATATGCAAATCGTTTGTTGATACATAGGTGGTCAATTTGGTTCTGTGTCTTTTGATCTGGTGAAATCTAAGTGGCAAGGTGTAGGGTACCCTGCTTGTATAGAATTCAAATCTGCGATTCTCTATAGAATGTTGAGGCTCCGAGGTTATTACATATATATATATATAAATAATGTCATTTTCTCTATGATTTTTACCTTGTGGATATGCTTAACATTCCTTTAATTAGCTTAATAGGGAAATGAAGCAGTACGTATTTGCGTAGCTAGAATAGATGCCGGGATATATTTCATGCAGGAAAAAAAGAGAATTACTCCATCAAAGATTATTGGAAGAAAGCACATACTTTGAGAGTCATTTGACGAAACAACTTGTATGCTACATTTTATGATATAATATGGATATAGATTTCGGTCATCGGCTGCTATAGAAACCTCAAACTTACCTCAAGAATAGCACTATAGAGAGCGGCAAATGTAGGCTGACATCCGCCGTACATCATGGCTCCCAAGCAACCCAACGCCAAGTAAGGCCACTCAGCAACATTCAAACGGAGGAGTTGCCAAAACCCAACTTCTGGATAGCTTTCGTCTTCCTTTGTAAATTTCAAGAGTATGTGTGGATTTAAAACTTTCCGAGGTCAATATCAAACAGGAGAAATTTGTAGAACTTTGTTGGTTCGATTTTGAAAATACAATTAGGAGTCTGTTAGGTCAAAAGTAGAGAAAAGACTTTGCTAATTCGATTGCGAAAGGTAAAAAAGACTTCATTGGATCGATGTCACACACCATGATAGAAATGTTATAATCCATTGTTAAACGTAGATATAGGAGTATTTTCATTTTAGGAGAGATAATACTGACTAAGAAAGGTTCATATCAAAACAAAAACTGAGAGTTAGAAGTCAAATGTAGAGATGCCACTTTGTTAAATATTGATTTACTGCAATAATTAATGTTGAATTATTGTCCATAAATATTGAATTGAACAGAGACAACCATTATACATTCAAGTAGATTATTGTATTATAATTCATGTAATAGTCATACGATGCAATAAAGAATATTATTATACATCTCACATACATGAGTGGACAGTTAGTTTCAACAGAACGTTCCAAATTTGTGTGCAACAAATTCAACTTGCTTACTTAATAGTCTGCCATTTCTTACAAAATGTTGGTAGAAGATTGCGTCTTGTTATTCCCCCTCCCCTCTATTGTCATATCAAAATCCTGTGTAATTCATGGGGTATTGTGACGCTATCGGAAGTGTTGTGAGATTGTAATTCCATGGGGTATTGTGGCGCTATCGGAAGTGTTGTGAGATTTTAATTCCATGGGGTATTGTGGTGCTATCGGAAGTGTTGTGAGATTGTAATTCCATGGGGTATTGTGGTGCTATCGGAAGTGTTGTGAGATTGTAATTCCATGGGGTATTGTGGTGCTATCGGAAGTGTTGTGGAGATTGTAATTCCATGGGGTATTGTGACGCTATCGGAAGTGTTGAGATTGTAATTCCATGGGGTATTGTGGTGCTATCGGAAGTGTTGTGAGATTGTAATTCCATGGGGTATTGTGGTGCTATCGGAAGTGTTGTGAGATTGTAATTCCATGGGGTATTGTGACGCTATCGGAAGTGTTGTGAGATTGTAATTCCATGGGGTATTGTGGTGCTATCGGAAGTGTTGTGAGATTGTAATTCCATGGGGTATTGTGACGCTATCGGAAGTGTTGTGAGATTGTAATTCCATGGGGTATTGTGGTGCTATCGGAAGTGTTGTGATTTTGTAATTACGACAACATAAATTTAAATTCCTGGATCGTAACAGCACTTCTTTCCAGAAATGCCTATGATCAGATAGCCTTGTTTGATATACCTTGTGATCATATATCCTTGTTTGATATAATACGTGATCAGATATCCTTGTCTTGATATAATACGTGATCAGATATCCTTGTCTTGATATAATACGTGATCAGATATCAATGTTTGATATAATATGTGATCAGATATCAATGTTTGATATAATACGTGATCAGATATCAATGTTTGATATAATACGTGATCAGATATCAATGTTTGATATAATACGTGATCAGATATCAATGTTTGATATAATACGTGATCAGATATCAATGTTTGATATAATACGTGATCAGATATCAATGTTTGATATAATACGTGATCAGATATCCTTGTCTTGATATAATATGTGATCAGATATCAATATTTGATATAATACGTGATCAGATATCAATGTTTGATAAAATATGTGATGATATCAATGTTTGATATAATACGTGATCAGATATCAATGTTTGATATAATATGTGATCAGATATCCTTGTCTTGATATAATACGTGATCAGATATCAATGTTTGATATAATACGTGATCAGATATCAATGTTTGATATAATACGTGATCAGATATCAATGTTTGATATAATACGTGATCAGATATCAATGTTTGATATAATATGTGATGAGATATCCTTGTTTGATATAATACGTGATCACATATCAATGTTTGATATAATACGTGATCAGATATCCTTGTCTTGATATAATACGTGATCAGATATCAATGTTTGATATAATACGTCATCAGATATCAATGTTTGATATAATATGTGATCAGATATCAATATTTGATATAATACGTGATCAGATATCAATGTTTGATATAATATGTGATCAGATATCAATGTTTGATATAATATGTGATCAGATATCAATGTTTGATATAATACGTGATCAGATATCAATGTTTGATATAATACGTTGATCAGATATCAATGTTTGATATAATACGTGATCAGATATCCTTGTCTTGATATAATACGTGATCAGATATCCTATGTCTTGATATAATATGTGATCAGATATCAATGTTTGATATAATACGTGATCAGATATCCTTGTCTTGATATAATATGTGATCAGATATCAATGTTTGATATAATACGTGATCAGATATCAATGTTTGATATAAAACGTGATCAGATATCAATGTTTGATATAATATGTGATCAGATATCAATGTTTGATGATCAGATATCAATGTTTGATATAATATGTGATCAGATATCAATGTTTGATATAATATGTGATCAGATATCCTTGTCTTGATATAATACGTGATCAGATTCAATGTTTGATATAATACGTGATCAGATATCAATGTTTGATATAATATGTGATCAGATATCAATGTTTGATATAATATGTGCTCCGATATCAATGTATGATATAATATGTGATCAGATATCCTTGTCTTGATATAATATGTGATCAGATATCAATATTTGATATAATATGTGATCAGATATCAATATTTGATATAATATGTGATCAGATATCAATGTTTGATATAATATGTGATCAGATATCAATGTTTGATATAATATGTGATCAGATATCAATGTTTGATATAATATGTGATCAGATATCCTTGTCTTGATATAATACGTGATCAGATATCAATGTTTGATATAATGTGTGATCAGATATCAATGTTTGATATAATGTGTGATCAGATATCAATGTTTGATATAATACGTGATCAGATATCAATGTTTAATATAATACGTGATCAGATATCAATGTTTGATATAATATGTGATCATGTATCCTTGTTTGATATAATATGTGATCCGATATCATTGTTTGATATAATATGTGATCAGATATTATTGTTTTATATACATTGTGACCAGATAGCCTTGTTTGATATAATTTAGGATTATTGGTTTGCAAGTGTTTCTTACGTCATCCCCATTTTCAGATTCTGAAGACAGACTCATGTATCCTTGACTACCAGATTTTCCACTGTTTGACGATAACTTTTCATAAGTCCTTGGTGACATCAACTTTGGAATCATTTCCATGCCGTTTCCTAGACAAAAAAAAAAAAGCAATGTTTCTAAAAATGTATACTTCTGAATATGCATTAAAATACAACTAATAAAGTGCCTCTTCATTAGGACAAATGGAAATATGTACGCAGAATTACGTGAACGATGCAAAAATTAATATCACATTTTATACTATATAATGATACATACTCGTATGGCTGCTATTGATTGATTGATTGTTCGAACTTTATTTTAGTAGGAACTTAAATAGACCCTTTTGTCCATCTTACATTGAACCCTTCATAATGAAATTGAAATACGATGTGACAATGGTAATAATAAAACATGCAGAATATGATGGAGGTAAACAAAATAAATTATGAGATTGTAAAGCAGACTATGATTCAATGTGAGACAAGCTCTCGAAGAAAATTTGAGGGGTGGGGGGAGGAGACTCGATAGTCCAGAGGCAAAGTGTCGGGCTTTCCACCAATAGGTCGTGGATTCAAGCACGTTGAACATTTTTCTATCCCCCTCCCCCCCAGTCCAGGTAAGTCGATCGACATTTATTTCCATCACAGACGGCCGATAAACAGGAGGTTCCGTG
Source organism: Doris montereyensis (assembly GCA_037039925.1). NCBI lineage: Eukaryota > Metazoa > Mollusca > Gastropoda > Nudibranchia > Dorididae > Doris > Doris montereyensis. Next base: position 635,844 of record JAXRKP010000042.1, read on the forward strand.
TACTGAAGCCAACCCTATATGCACATTAAATATCCCTTGCCGTTTACATGGCAGTCCGGAAAAATCCTACCAAACCCCGAGATCACCTTAGTTGTGGGTGTGGGTAAAATCAATTCAAATCAAAGAAAACGGAAGTACCTGAATACTCACCAATATTTTCTGGTTGTCTTGTCTGTAAATTAAAGAAAAGATGTGTCACTCCAATATTGTGATCGCCATGCTCGTAAAATAGCGTACCTTCAAGTTAACCTCTAAGTGTTATAAAGGGCAACTATACTATCCTAGGGGAAGTTCATATACGGTGGAAAAACTAAATATACTATTTATGTTTGATTTTGAGATGATAGGATTTACTTTGCTTTTTTTAAGGAGTGTAACTAGCTTGGTTGGGAGTACGCTCTTTGTTCGTGGTAAGGCGATGGGTGCCAACACGAGGGTTGCAGGTTCGATTCTATAGGTGCTCAAAGATTTATTTCTGGCTTTTCCTTTGTATTTGTCTTGTCTTTGCTCCTACGGGGATTCAATATGAATTCATCACGTTTGACATGCCCCTTACCTTTCTGTTTGTCTTTGCTTTTGCATGATGCATCTCACATAGTTTTGGGAATTTCCGCAATTAGCTAGGTTGAACTATTATTAATTCCGCTTCGTTGAAACATCTCGACACTCTATTCGTGGAAATTACACATGGAAAAGACGTAAAACTTGGCAAGCAGATATAAATACTCATTCGATTTTGCATGGGACCATTATTTTTAAGGCTACAATAGACATTTTGCAGGAATCAAAAATAAAACATGTTTAAGCTCCTTATGAAAGGAGACGATAAACTATTTCCGTCTGGCACCCTTCGGTCGAATCGAAGCCCATTCGTACATCGTCCACATTTCCATTAGTAAACCTGATTGAAGAGTTGTAATCTCTAGAATTCTGGATCTCTCGTTTTATTGAAAATGTATGCTTGTCTAGTTTCAAATCGAGATTCTAACAGACTGCGAAGGCATCAAAGATAATTTTCTATCAACATGTTTATATTTTAGTTTCTAGATCTAGAATTCGAATCTACAAATCTTGGAGAAGACCTTTAAATCTACTAATAATCGAATGAGAATGAGATAAAGAGATAGATAGATAGATAGATAGATAGAAAGATAGATAGATAGATAGATAGATAGAGAGAGAGAGAGAGAGAGAGAGAGAGAGAGAGAGAGAGAGAGAGAGAGAGAGAGAGAGAGAGAGAGAGAGAGAGAGAGAGAGATAGATAGATAGATAGATAGAGAGAGAGAGAGAGAGAGAGAGAGAGAGAGAGAGAGAGAGAGAGAGAGAGAGAGAGAGAGAGAGAGAGAGAGAGAGAGAGAGAGAGAGAGAGAGAGAGAGAGAGAGAGAGAGAGATGCATACAGACATACACACATACACACATACATACACACACACACACACACACACACTCATTATAACAGTAAACTAGTGTTAGAATAAGTGCTTCTATTGCCTCTTCAGATTTTACCTGATTCATAGCCAATGTATAATATATTCCTTTCTCTACCATGAGCTGTTCGTGCGTTCCTTTCTCCTTGACGACACCTCTGTCCATCCCTACAATGATATCAGCTGCCCTGATGGTAGAAAGACGATGGGCTATAACTAAAGTCGTCCGCCCTTGCCTGGCCTGTTGGCAGACATTATAGAAATGCTCATGATAAGTTACATTATCAAATAACTTACAGAGAACAGTACAAAACTCATGAATACGTGCTGTAACGTTTCCATATTCATTATATTTATCTCTGGGGTTATGTTTTGTATTTGTGCCAATACGATTAAGTCTCACACTGTCGACATATTAAAATGTATTTCTTCAGGGCGTTTAAATGACGGGCAATAGTAAAATTGCAATGGTTACAGTTTAACAAGTTGAAGATATTATGTTGGAAATAAATCTTTACATTATTCAATAGTTAAAGCGACTTAAAAACCTCGTGCTTATAATATACATACGACCTTTTTGATATGTATGAATAAAGACACATTATATCAATGCGAATTTATTCGAATTGAAAATAATGGAACATTGTAAGCTGAAAAGTATGAAGATACTGGCCTTATCAAGGGCGTCTTGCACAATTGATTGACTCTCAGTGTCCAGGGCGGAAGTGGCTTCGTCCAACAGTAAAATTTTGGGATCACTGACCAGAGCCTGGCAATAGCAATTCTCTGTTTCTGGCCGCCACTCAGCTGTGTTCCCCCTTCTCCTACACGTGTGTCAAATTTCTGGTTAGTTTAAGAGAAATCATATCAAAGGGTAATATTCAATTCAATATAAATAGAGCTACTTTGTCATTTGAAATTGAATCGATAGCCAACAAAAGTAAACAAAAATGTGTTGGTACAATGGATATTCTAAATAACGTGATATTAAACGTTTGTTTAAGTCTAGTTACAGTCATACGATTGCATTCATACGTTGCGGATAAACTACTGTCTGGGCCCTTTTGTATTTTGGCATATCATTATGGCCAAGTGTTTTAATGTTGCACTTTTTAGCTCCGAATTTTTTTTGTTTTTTGATATTTATGCTTTTGGACGGGGACTCTCCAACCAAAAGGTAATGAGTTCGAGCCCCGCCAAAGGTTGAATACTTTTCTGATTTTTTCGAGCAAAATCTATTTCCCTGGTCCAGGTAGGTGGATCCACCTAGTCCAATCGGAGACGGACGATAAAATGGAGGTAGCGTGTGCAGATCACAACACGCTGTGCAGGATAAGGATCCCTTGGCTGTTTACAGGGCAGTCCGGGCAAAATTAAAGCCCATAAAAAACACCGAGATCACCTTAGTTGTGGATGGGGTAAACCAAATCAAATAAAGAATGCTTATGGACTACCATGGGCAGTACGAGTGGCAATAGGATTTCACTCACACACACGCACGCACACGCACGCACATACACACACACTCCCTCCCTCCACACACCCACACACACGCACACAAACACACACACACATACACACACACGCACGAATGTACGCACAGACAAGAACACACAGTCTCACACACAAGAAATACGTACGTAAGGTTGTAACCTCGATATCTTAACAAGCGTAAAAATCATCAAACCAATCACCTATTCCATAGTCAAACTATAATGCACACACGTAGTAGCGTTCAAAAGAATATAGTGCTTCCAGCTCATAAAATGGTATGATGACAAGGTAACACAAGTATCAATACTTCACGTTTGGTGGAGGATATTGTTGTCCACTTTCTGGGGAACTCACTTCTGGCAACTTAGAAATGAAGTTGTAGGCGTTGGCAATCTTTGCCGCTTGAATGACGTCAGCCATGGAAGCTCCTCGCATCCATAACGAATGTTTTCAGCAATGGTGCTGTCAAACAACACTGGCTCTTGGCTAACCAAGCCAATGCTGCTTCGGAGCCATTTGACATTCAAATCCTTCAGATCAACACCGTCCAACAGAATCTGAAAGAGACCAAAATAACATTGATTTTGGCGAAGCCATATGTCTATTCAACAGTGATCGTTTATAAGTATGTCTGATTGCAAAATAATCGAAGTGTGGAACCTGTGTTATTAAAGAATGAACATAAATATGAACAGTTCAACCCTATGTTTGTAGGCCTTCTCACTGACAGCAATCTGTCGAGTCATGTCAGGACTTCATAGTTATTAGAATGTGATTCAAGTAATTAAATAGTTAAATTATTTATCTTCTCACCTCTCATTAATGAATACGATATATATCTTTACCTGACCTTGCACTGGATCATAAAAACGTAATAGAAGTTGCATTGTTGTACTTTTTCCACAACCGCTTGCACCGACAAATGCTACAGTTTGGCCTGGGATGACCTCTAGATGAAAGCCGTTCAAAACCTGTCGAGGTAAGAAAGACGGTTTAAATTGATTATTTGGAAGAAAATATACATCAAAAATAATTTTTCATTTCCAAGCAACATATGTCGACAAAGACAACTTCTGATAAAGAGAATCATCAACTATGAATACCTGGAGACAAGTGTCACTGAGGAAGGATGCATGGTGCAGGAAAGGGTGATTTTCAAAGGGGCAGGCACAAAACCTACGATCCAAAAGGGGATGTCTGCTTGGAATACATGTTTGCAATCTCAAAAGCTTTA
>JAXRKP010000042.1:645000-672500 GCA_037039925.1 Doris montereyensis
CTTTCTACCTCTTTTTCTCTCCACCAAATGCAACGACAGTTTGAATAGAGCTTAGAACCTCCTTTCTGCGATGGCACCGGCTCTGCCATAGGCTTCATGTTCTTTGGCTATCATTGCAACGGGCGACCTTACCAACAGATAAAAAACACATTATACGCGTAAATTTTGATGACTGGACACCAATATAGGAATAAATGGGAAAAAACAAGGAGGAAAAATAATTAATTTCGTTAATTTTTTAAATTATGATATTTGTCTCATGGGACATGGCGTGTGCTGTTATTACTGCGCGTCATGTCTCATTAGTAGAATCCTCTTGTTTCCAACAACTCAATCGTTTTAATTAGCATTTCCAACATTAACACATCCAAGAACATCTGACTGGAACTCTTCCCAATACGGGCGAAAGATGGTCCAGTTTTAAAGCACTAATATTGCAAGCCAAAGCTCTGCAATTGAAATCCAGGTGTGTGCATGGGTATCTCGTTATTTGGATTTACTGGGGTAAAGACCCTTTGTTGATCTTCTGTACGTAGGCTGTAACTTGTATCTAGACCTTCTATCTATCTATTTGTCTATCTATCTATCTTTCTATATATCTATCTATCTATCTATCTATCTATCTATCTATCTATCTATCTATCTATCTATTTGTCTATCTATCTATCTATCTATCTATCTATCTATCTATCTATCTATCTATCTATCTATCTATTGGTCTATCTATCTATCTATCTATCTATCTATCTATCTATCTATCTATCTATCTTCTATCTATCTATCTATCTATCTATCTATCTATCTATCTATCTATCTCTATCTATCTATCTATCTATCTATCTATCATCTCTACCTATCTGTCTATCCATATATCTATCTATCTATCTATCTATCTATCTATCTATCTATCTATCTATCTATCTATCTATCTATCTATCTATAATCATTTATCTATCTATATACTGCATTTTTATATCTGTTTATCTTTCTACTGATCTATCCTGTACATTTTATCTCTATCTATAATGATAATACAAAACTGTGATGTTTAAAGTCTGCTCTATAAGTCATAGACTACTTTGTAGTTATTGTGTATATTAAGTTTGTTTTACGTACGTAACTGAAGATGCCACCGGCTATGAACAGAAGTGGACTGACAGCCACCAAAACAGCTGCTTCCTTTGAAAGCCATAATGAACCCGAGGGTGTAGCCGCCACCAAAGCAGGTCAGGTATTGAACAACTGCTCCGGCCTTGTCCCCGAGGCCCGTCTGAATCTTCACCATGTCCCTGAAACAAACAAAAAATGTCCACTAAGGTCATTGATTGGTACATATGAGAAATTGACTTAGGTATTACTCATACAACAAAGGAATCATAGTCAAAGAAGCATTTCTTTGAAATATGTCAATTTCACGTGTAGCAAGTTTTGAAAAAAAAAGAAGCATTTCGTTATAAGAAACGATTGCTTAATACAATTATTGTGATTCGTGAGACAGTGAAATATTAACACAAGGGAAGTTCTTTCTCCAAGTCTCTCCTCGGAAATAGATCAGCAAATTTTTACCTTCCCCCATCTTATCCTTTCAAATATAATTTTACTTGAAGTTAAGATCCAGTGAGGTGTTTACGAAAACCTTCACTAAGACATAGCAGATAAATCACGGAAACCTTCACTAAGACATAGCAGATAAATCACGAAAACCTTCACTAAGACATAGCAGATAAATTACGAAAATGAAAATAACAACTAACCAACAAAACAAAATAAAAGCTTAACATTGTGGCGTCTAACCTGAGTGCACAAACAACTCCCCCTCCCCCCCCCCCCCAACTAACAACTGTTTGGTTTCTTTGCTTCATTGACATTTACCTCGTCCACCATAATAACGTGGTGATCTGATGACGAATTAAGAAGACAAAATGAAATCGATGAAAGATAAGTGACAGAGTGAAAAGAAAGATGTAAGATCTACCAGCAGCTTCCGCCAACCACACACCAACAGGCCTAAGCCCGGTGACTATGACTGCTGTGGACTGGCACACTGTCACTATTGCTTGTACGGAATTTTATCCTCTTTCAAGTATAACGTGGCGTCGGTCGCCTAAATGGTTGTTGCCGGGCATGGGACCATAAGGTCCTGAGTTTGAATCATAGCAATGGTCAGTTCGATGTCGTGTTCATTGGGAAAGACATTTAAGACGTATGTTCTTCATCCAAACCCAGATGCAAATGGGTACAAACAAGCACCAGCGTGAGAGTAAAGACTTGCGACAGGATAGCGTCTTGTCCAGGATGTAATTCTCATCACCTGTTCCGCTTACACTATAGCAACCAGGATAATCTCCGGTTGTACGGGTCGAATGACCCTGAAGGAACTTTGCTTTACTTACTTACACGTATAAGAACAATTTTGCCTGTTCTTTGAGTTTTCTTGTTCACTTTTCTACATGAATTAAAACCTTATTTTTTAAGGGTTTAACTAATGCTTTTAATTCGTTAGCTTCACCTACCTTCTTAAAATAAACGATTTATTACAACGTATACACACAAAAAATCAAAGGAAAAAAAAACCTTCTCGTCCAACCCACCCCGCCAACCCCCCCCCAAATAAATAAAACACAAAAAAACCCCCACACCTAACACAACTCCTAAACAAACACTGAAAACAAAATCTTTACTTATTTAGGTCTATTGCAAGTTATAGATTTCGATTTACTGATCTACTTGCATACAAGCTGATTCACTTAAATAAAGACATTAATAAAAAACAAAAAGAACAAAAATAACCCATCTCCTCCCCCCACCCCCCCCCCCCACCCCCTCTCCAAAAAAAAAAAAAAAAAATCAAAACAAATCTCAAACAAACAAGACAGCACAAATTACGCTTCCTCGAAAATGGGAGGGAAAGGGTTTTAGCTTTAACTTTATGTTTCGATGGCATTTATTCACTCAAGCGCATCTCAAATTTACGTTTCGGACTTATGAATCTTTGCCTACCCCGTAAGTCTGCAGTTCAGTTCAGCGGCGTCGTGAGTATCGAACCAGCCAATATCTTGCCGAAGAACATTTTTCAGGAATCCATGCCTGATTTCTTTTGAATGAAAACAAATATTTGAGTAAGTTGATAGGATAACTTGATGCTCAACACTAAAGAAATAAAGAAATAAATGCGTGTTAAAATCATTAAAGAGAATGTAACTTGTTTAGATGGGAAAACAAAACAAAAAAACTGTCAAAGGCTCTGTCGGAGCTCAATTTAATATACCACGCTTATTTGGAAGAATAAGAAATATTATTTTAATGCAACGCTAGCTATTGATCTATATTAAATTGCTTTAATCGTTGGCAAAAGCAAAACCGTCGAAATATGCCCTATTATAATACAGGAATGATCCTATTCCAAAATGATATCTCCTATCCCCCTTAAAAGATTAATATTATACTACCTGTTTGCTTGTCTCTCCCTGATATCGTCAAAAAAGGTCACTTGCACCATGCTACCAAAAGGAACACTGCAACACCGCTAACTGGAGGAAAAATTGCATTGTTTATATTAATGTATTTGGCCTCTCCTATAATATGTATGTATTTCTGTAGGTATTTCTGTATGTATGTAGGTATGTATGTACGTTTGTATGTATGTATCTATATATGTATGTGTGTGTGTAATATATGTATGTATGTATGTAACTGTATGTATGTATGTATGTATGTATGTATGTATGTATGTATGTACGTATGTACGTATGTATATATATATGTATGTATGTGTATATATGTATGTATGCATGTTTGTATGTTTGTATGTAATGAGAAAACTGAAATAGTATAGACATATAGACATATATACAGATACACAGGCAGACAGACATAAATTACGCTGCTTACTAATCAAATAGGTGACATAGTCTTTGACGTCTTCAGTAATGGGGTCATCGAAGGTAATGCCATCACAGTAACCGCTCACGTTGTAGAAGTCATAGAGGGCTTGGCATCGATGTCTTTTAAAAAAGAAATGTAAACAAACGATTAAATACGAGGTTTATCATTTTTGCATTACTAGGGTCGTCCCCAAAGTTTTATTACTAGGGTCGTCGTACCCAAAATTTTATTACTAGGGTCATCTCAAAGGTTTTCTTGGGTCGTCCCAACGTTTTATTACTAGGGTCGTCGCCAAGGTTTTATTGTTAGGGTCGTCGCCAAGGTTTTATTACTAGGGTAGTCGTACCCAAGGTTTTATTATTAGGGTCGTCCCCAAGGTTTTATTGTTAGGGTCGTCGCCAAGGTTTTATTACTAGGATAGTCGTACCCAAGGTTTTATTGTTAGGGTCGTCGCCAAGGTTTTATTGACCAGGGTCGTACCCAAGGTTTTATTGTTAGGGACGTACCCAAAGTTTTATTGTTGAGGTCGTACCCAGGTTTATTGTTGGGGTCGTACCAAGGTTTTTTTATTGTTAGGGTCCTCGTACCAAGGTTTTATTACTAAAGGTCGTCCCCAAAGTTTATTACTAGGGTCGTCGTCCCCAAAGTTTTATTACTAAGGGTCATTAATCCCCAAAGGTTTTATTACTGGGTCGTCTGTCCCAAAGTTTTATTACTAGGGTCGTCGTCCCCAAGTTTTATTACTAGGGTCGTCGTCCCAGGGTCGTACCCAAGGTTTTATTACTAGGGGTCGTCCCCAAAGTTTTATTACTAGGGTCGTCCCCAAGTTTTATTACTAGGGTCGTCGTCCTGAGGTTTTTGTGCCACCCAAGGTTTTATTACTAGGGTCGTTGTAGGGTCGTCGTCCCCAAAGTTTTATTACTAGGGTGGTCGTCCCCAAGGTTTTATGTACTGGGGTCGTACCCAAGGTTTTATTACTAGGGTCGTCCCCAAATGCTGATTAGTCGTCCCAAAGTTTTTTACTAGGGTCGTTGTACCCAAGGTTTTATTACTAGGGTCGTACCCAAGGTTTATTACTAGGGTCGTACCCGTACCCAAGTTTTATTACTAGGGTCGTCGTTTTATTCTAAGTTTACCAACAATTACTAGGGTCGTCGTACCCAAGGTTTTATTACTAGGGTCGTCAAGGTTTTGTACCCCAAAGTTTTATTAATAGGGTCGTCGTACCCAAGGTTTTATTTAGGGTCGTCGTACCCAAGGTTTTATTACTAGGGTCGTCGTACCAAGGTTTATTACTAGGGTCGTGCCAAAGGTTTTATTACTAGGGTCATCGCCAAGGCTTTATTACTAGGGTCGTCGTACCCAAGGTTTTATTACTAGGGTCGTCGTACCAAGGTTTTATTACTAGGGTCGTGCCAAAGGTTTTATTACTAGGGTCATCGCCAAGGGTTTATTACTAGGGTCGTCCCCAAGAGTTTATTACTGGTCGTCCCCAAAATTTTATTACTATGGTCGTCGCCAAGGTTTTATTACTACGGTCGTTGTCGCCAAGGGTTTTATTCCTATGGTCGTTCCCAAGGTTGTATTCCTCCTTCCTATGGTCGTTCCCAAGGTTGTATTACTACGGTTGTCGTCCCCAAGGTTTTATTACTATGGTTGTCGCCCCGAAAGTTTTATTACTAGGGTCGTCGTCGCCAACGTTTTATTACTATGGTTGTCGTCGCCAAAGTTTTATTGCTATGGTTGTCGCCCCCAAAGTTTTATTACTACGGTCGTTGTCGCCAAGGTTTTATTCCTATGGTCGTTCCCAAGGTTTTATTCCTATGGTCGTTCCCAAGGTTTTATTCCTATGGTCGTTCCCAAGGTTTTATTCCTATGGTCGTCCCCAAGGTTTTATTACTACGGTCGTCGTCGCCAAGGTTTTATTCCTACGGTTGTGGTCGCCAAGGTTTTATTCCTACGGTTGTGGTCGCCAAGGTTTTATTCCTACGGTTGTGGTCGCCAAGGTTTTATTCCTACGGTTGTCGTCCCCAAGGTTTTATTGCTATGGTTGTCGCCCCCAACGTTTTATTACTAGGGTCGTCGTCGCCAACGTTTTATTACTATGGTTGTCGTCCCCAAGGTTTTATTGCTATGGTTGTCGCCCCCAAGGTTTTATTGCTATGGTTGTCGTCCCCAAGGTTTTATTACTATGGTTGTCCTCTCCCAGGTTTTATTGCTATGGTTGTCGCCCCCAACGTTTTATTACTACGGTTGTCGTCCCCAAGGTTTTATTGCTATGGTTGTCGCCCCCAACGTTTTATTACTACGGTTGTCGTCGCCAAAGTTTTATTGCTATGGTTGTCGCCCCCAAAGTTTTATTGCTATGGTTGTCGCCCCCAAAGTTTTATTGCTATGGTTGTCGCCCCCAAAGTTTTATTGCTATGGTTGTCGTCCCCAAAGTTTTATTGCTATGGTCGTCGTACCCAAGGCTTTATTACTAGGGTCGTCGTACCCAAGGTTTTATTGCTAGGGTCGTCGTACCCAAGGCTTTATTACTATGGTCGTCGTACCCAAGGTTTTATTACTAGGGTGGTCGTACCCAAGGTTTTATTACTAGGGTCGTCGTACCCAAGGCTTTATTACTAGGGTCGTCGTACCCAAGGTTTTATTGCTATGGTCGTCGTACCCAAAGTTTTATTGCTATGGTCGTCGTACCCAAGGTTTTATTACTAGGGTCGTCGTACCCAAGGTTTTATTGCTATGGTCGTCGTACCCAAAGTTTTATTGCTATGGTCGTCGTACCCAAAGTTTTATTACTAGGGTCGTCGTCCCCAAAGTTTTATTGCTATGGTCGTCGTACCCAAAGTTTTATTGCTATGGTCGTCGTACCCAAAGTTTTATTCCTAGGGTCGTCGACCCCAAATTTCTATTACTAGGGTCGTCGACCCCAAATTTCTATTACTAGGGTCGTCGACCCCAAATTTCTATTACTAGGGTCGTCCCCAAGGTTTTATTTCTATAGTCGTCCTGAAGGCTTTTGTTATTGTTAATCATAGTACACGGAGATTGATTTGTTTTAAATATGTTTGGCATTCAAATGAATTCTGTGTTACTCTTGCAATGATTCTAACTGAGATTTGTAGGCTCAACTATATAAGTTAAAATAAATGCCTTTTACTCAGGCGATGAGGCGTCTGACAACCACTCAGGAGACCTGGATTCTTCTCTGGCCCTAAGGTCGATATGACAGTGAAAATGGTTGGCTAGGTGTATTGAGAGTTGATGGTAAAGTCAGCATTGGAAAGCAATGACAAGCTGTCAAAACATTGCCGTATGCCTAGACAAATGAGGAACAACCTGTTGGTTACCCCCCACATATAACTCTGACGCTTTAACTTTACTGCTGTATTGTCACCACTCACAATAAGAATTGCAATTAAAATCTACGTCTGTAAGGGCTACAGTGCGTTTCATTTTTAATTGGGTTGCTCTCAGTCGTTAAGCAAATGGAACAAACTGAGAAGTTCAAACAGTTAAGCAGTTTTCCAATGATGGTGCTGACTAATACTATTGAATTAAGAGCCCTTCAGTATTAAGATCATTGTTCTATACATTGTACCTTGTAAATTGATGTTCGATTGCTATGAAAAATACCGTACACATCGAGCTTACATGAGTACTGATTTACACGATTATCTCAATTACAAAGAGAGCAATTACTGTAAGATACTCTTATCTTCCACAAGGGAAAAGTAAATAGTTGAAAATCAACACCACTACCATTTAAATTGTAATTGTCTAGTTTTTTACTTGATTCTCACGGAACTAAATCCCGAACTGACTCATATTTTACGCGATAAATAATGAAGGGACAAAATATTAAAGCCCTGTTCGAAAAAAAAACCTAGACAAATACAAAGGAATAGACAGAAGAAAATGCCTTTGGCACGAATGGAATCGAGCCGCGACCTATGTATCGGCACCCATTGTCTTGCCATGTAAAGATAGTACACAACCAAATCTAGCTAACTGCGCTCTTATAATTGAGTATTTACAATTTCATAGCTTCTTACTTAAATAATGTTGGTTCCTTTATGACCTCTTCCCTCGTTAAATTTTGATCATCGAGGAATTCTGGTACAAATTTAAGTAAGTCCTTCGTACTCGAATTGACAAAGATATTGACAGCGCCACCAAAGATCCCACACCAATCACTGGGTATCCCATTCCATTGACCATAGACGAAATAATTCCCAGAGAAAGATAAAAGATCTTTCTGTCCTGTCGGCGTAACGAAACTGAGGAAATGGCAAAAGATAAGAGAGGGAAAAATAAATTAAGCAGCATCAAGACAAAGAGACGACGCTATGATTTAAAAACACCATAACAAATAGCAAATAGTATGAATCAAACAAAGATATAGAAACCAATAACATACAAATACATCAACAATCAAATGGCCAATGACATACGATTATGCATAATGGCCCGAATAACATATAATATAGATAATATACGCTCGAATATCCCAACAACGTAAACCAATAAACAGCTGACTTACCATTACAATAAAGTAATGACAAAAATATAGAAGCAAATATGGTTCTCTAGTTAACTACGATCTCAAATATGACATCAGGGAAAACCATGTAAATGTCCTTGACATTGTAATTAGCGAGTTTTCCATTGGTTCTGACTGAAGTCCAAACATTTTTTTTGTTAGAAGCATAATATAGTACGATTGACGTATCACTGTTACATGGTGGCTTGACAGTTATTACTACGTTTAAAAGTGTCTTCACATACGATTTTGTCTTGATGTGATATCGGTAGTCGAGTTGTAGACATAAAATCTTGGGTCCAATCTTATTCTTGTTACGTGACATGTTTTATTGCGCTCTCTGTTCATGGCAAGGCCATGAGTACCGATGTGGAGGTCGCAGGTTCAATTCTAAGGGTGCCCAAAGACTTTTTATCTTTCTATTCATTTGTATTTGTCTCGTCTTTGTTCCCTACGGGGCTTCCATATCATCACTTTCGATATGCTGCAATGTTTATCTGTGCATTCAAACTAATACAACAGCCTACATTTTACTTAGGGCCATTACTGCCCACAGTTTATTTAAGGCCATTACTGCCCGCAGTTTACTTGGGGCCATTACTGCCCATAGTTTACTTAGGGCCATTTTACTGCCTACACTTTACTTAGGGTCATTACTACCCAAAGCTTACTTAGGGCCACTGCTGCCCACAGTTTACTTGGGGCCATTACTGCCCATAGTTTACTTAGGGTCATTACTACCCAAAGCTTACTTAGGGCCACTGCTGCCCACAGTTTACTTAGGGCCATTACTGCCCACAGTTTACTTAGGGCCATTACTACTCTCAGTTTACTTAGGGCCATTACTGCCTACAGTTTACTTACGGACATTACTGCCCTCAGTTTATTTAGGGCCATTACTGCCCACAGTTTACTTAGGGCCATTACTGCCTACAATTTGTTTAGGGCCATTATTGTCCACAGTTTACTTAAGGCCATTACTGCCCACAGTTTACTTAGGGCCATTACTGCCTACAGTTTATTTAGGGCCATTGCTGCCCTCAGTTTACTTAGGGCCATTACTGCCCACACTTTACTTAGGGCCATTCTAGTGCGCACAGTTTACTTAGGGCTATTACTTCTCACAGTTTCCTTTGGGGCCATTACTTCCCACAGTTGACTTAGGACCATCACTGCCCACATTTTACGTAGGGCCATTACTGCCTACAGTTCACTTAGAGCCATTACTGCCGACAGTTTACATAGGGCCATTACTGCCCACAGTTTACGTAGGGCTATTACTGCCTACAGTTCACTTAGGGCCATTACTGCCCACAATTTACTACTAGGGCCATTACTGGCCACAGTTTACTTAGGGCTATTACTTCCCACAGTTTACGTATGGCCATTACTACCTACACTTTACTTAGGGCCACTACTGGCCACAGTTTACTTAGGGCTATTACTGCCTACAGTTTACTTAGGGCCATTACTGTCAAAAGTTACTTAGGGCCATTACTGTCGACAGTTTACTTTGGGCCATTACTGTCCAGAGTGTACTTAGGGCCATTACTGTCCAGAGTTTACTTAGGGCCATTATTGCCCACAGTTTACTTAGGACATTACTGTCCACAGTTTATCTTGGGCCATTACTGCCCACAGTTTACTTAGGGCCATTACTGGCCACAGTTTACCTGAGGCCATTACTGTCTAAAGTTTACTTAAGGCCCTTAATGCCCACAGTTTGCTTAGGGCTATTACTGCCCACAGTTTACTTAGGGCCATTACTGCCTACAGTTCACTTAGGGCAATTACTGCCCACAATTTACTACTAGGGCCATTACTGGCCACAGTTTACTTAGGGCCATTACTTCCCACAGTTTACGTATGGCCATTACTACCTACACTTTGCTTAGGGCCACTACTGCCCACAGTTTACTTAGGGCTATTACTTCCTACAGTTTACTTAGGGCCATTACTGCCCACAGTTTACTTAGGGCCATTACTGTCTACAGTTTACTTAGGGTCATTACAGGCTACAGTTTACTTTGGGCTATTACTGTCTACATTTTACTTAGGGCCATTACTGCTCACAGTTTACTTAGGGCCATCACTGCCCACAGTTTACTTAGGTCCATTACTGTCTACAGTTTATTTAGGGCCATTACTGTCTACAGTTTACTTAGGGCCATTACTGCCCACAGTTTACTTAGGGCCATCACTGCCCACAGTTTACTTAGGTCCATTACTGTCTACGGTTTACTAAGGGCCATTACTGTCTACCGCTTACTAAGGGCCATTACTGTCTACGGTTTACTAAGGGCCATTACTGTCTACGGTTTACTAAGGGCCATTACTGTCTACGGTTTACTAAGGGCCATTACTGTCTACGGTTTACTAAGGGCCATTACTGTCTACGGTTTACTAAGGGCCATCACTGCCCACAGTTTACTTAGGGCCATTACTGTCTACGGTTTACTTAGGGCCATTGCTGTCTATTGTTTACTTAGGGCCATTACTCTCTACGGTTTACTTAGGGCCATTACTGCCCACAGTTTACTTTGCGCCATTACTGCCCACAGTTTACTTAGGGCCATTGCTGTCTATTGTTTACTTAAGGCCATTACTGCCTACTGTTTACTTAGGGCCATTACTGCCTACTGTTTACTTAGGGCCATTACTGCCTACTGTTTACTTAGGGCCATTACTGTCTACTGTTTACTTAGGGCCATTACTCTCTACTGTTTACTTAGGGCCATTACTGTCTACCGTTTACTTAGGGCCATTACTGTCTACCGTTTACTTAGGGCCATTACTGTCTACCGTTTACTTAGGGCCATTACTGTCTACTGTTTACTTAGGGCCATTACTGTCTACTGTTTACTTAGGGCCATTACAGTCTACCGTTTACTTA
Organism: Doris montereyensis; assembly: GCA_037039925.1. Classification (NCBI taxonomy): domain Eukaryota; kingdom Metazoa; phylum Mollusca; class Gastropoda; order Nudibranchia; family Dorididae; genus Doris; species Doris montereyensis. Next base: position 656,322 of record JAXRKP010000042.1, read on the forward strand.
AGGCCATTACTGTCTACTGTTTATTTAGGGCCATTACTGCCTACTGTTTACTTAGGGCCATTACTGCCCACAGTTTACTTTACGCCATTACTGCCTACAGTTTACTTAGGGCCATTGCTGTCTACGGTTTACTAAGGGCCATTACTGTCTACTGTTTACTTAGGGCCATTACTGTCTACTGTTTACTTAGGGCCATTACTGCCGACTGTTTACTTAGGGCCATTACTGTCTACTGTTTACCTAGGTTCATAACTCTCTACTGTTTACTTAGGGCCATTACTGCCTACAGTTTACTTAGGGCTATTACTGCCTACATTTTACTTAGGTCCATTACTGCCTACGGTTTACTTTGGGCCATTACTGCCTACAGTTTACTTAGGGCCATTACTGTCTACAGTTTACTTAGGGCCATTACTGCCCACAGTTTACTTAGGGCCATTACTGTTTAATGTTTACTTAGGGCCATTACTGTCTACGGTTTACTTAGGGCCATTTCTGCCCACCGTTTACTTAGGTCCATTACTGCCTACTGTTTACTTAGGGCCATTACTACCTACTGTTTCCTTAGGGCCATTACTGTCTACGTTTTAGTTAGGGCCATTACTGTCTACGGTTTACTTAGGGCCATTACTGTCTACGGTTTACTTAGGGCCATTACTGTCTACTGTTTACTTAGGGCCATTACTGTCTACGGTTTACTTAGGGCCATTACTGTCTACGGTTTACTTAGGGCCATTACTGTCTACGGTTTACTTAGGGCCATTACTACCTACTGTTTACTTAGGGCCATTACTGCCCACAGTTTACTTAGGGCCATTACTGCCTACTGTTTACTTAGGGCCATTACTACCCACAGTTTACTTAGGGCCATTACTGTCTACGATTTACTAAGGCCCATTACTGTCTACTGTTTACTTAGGGCCATTACTGCCTACTGTTTACTTAGGGCCATTACTACCCACAGTTTACTTAGGGCCATTACTGTCTACGATTTACTAAGGCCCATTACTGTCTACTGTTTACTTAGGGCCATTACTGTCTAATGTTTACTTAGGGCCATTACTGTCTACTGTTTACTTACGATCATTACTGCCTACAGTTTACTTAGGGCCATTACTGCCTACATTGTACTTAGGGCCATTACTGCCTACGGTTTACTTAGGGCCATTATTGCCTACAGTTTCCTTAGGGCCATTACTGTCTACAGTTTACTTAGGGCCATTACTGCCCACAGTTTACTTAGGGCCATTACTGTTTACTGTTTACTTAGGGCCATTACTGTCTACGGTTTACTTAGGGCCATTACTGCCCACTGTTTACTTAGGGCCATTACTGTCTACGGTTTACTTAGGGCCATTACTGCCTACTGTTTACTTAGGGCCATTACTGTCTACGGTTTGCTTAGGGCCATTACTGTCTACGATTTACTAAGGCCCATTACTGTCTACTGTTTACTTAGGACCATTACTGTCTACTGTTTACTTAGGACCATTACTGTCTACTGTTTACTAAGGCCCATTACTGTCTACTGTTTACTTAGGGCCATTACTGTCTACTGTTTACTTAGGACCATTACTGCCTACTGTTTACTTAGGGCCATTACTGTCTAATGTTTACTTAGGGCCATTACTGTCTACTGTTTACTTACGATCATTACTGCCTACAGTTTACTTAGGGCCATTACTGCCTACATTGTACTTAGGGCCATTACTACCTATGGTTTACTTAGGGCCATTATTGCCTACAGTTTCCTTAGGGCCATTACTGTCTACAGTTTACTTAGGGCCATTACTGCCCACAGTTTACTTAGGGCCATTACTGTTTACTGTTTACTTAGGGCCATTACTGTCTACGGTTTACTTAGGGCCATTACTGCCCACTGTTTACTTAGGGCCATTACTGTCTACGGTTTACTTAGGGCCATTACTGCCTACTGTTTACTTAGGGCCATTACTGTCTACGGTTTGCTTAGGGCCATTACTGTCGACAGTTTACTTAGAGCCATTACTGTTTACTGTTTACTTAGGGCCATTACTGTCTACGGTTTACTTAGGGCCATTACTGCCCACTGTTTACTTAGGGCCATTACTGTCTACGGTTTACTTAGGGCCATTACTGCCTACTGTTTACTTAGGGCCATTACTGTCTACGGTTTGCTTAGGGCCATTACTGTCGACAGTTTACTTAGAGCCATTACTGTCTATGGTTTGCTTAGGGCCATTACTGTCTACGGTTTACTTAGGGCCATTACTGCCCACTGTTTACTTAGGGCCATTACTGTCTACATTTTGCTTAGGGCCATTACTGTCGACAGTTTACTTAGGGCCATTACTGTCTACGGTTTGCTTAGGGCCATTAATGTCGACAGTTTACTTAGGGCCATTACTGTCCACAGTTTCCTTAGGGCCATTACTGCCCACAGTTTACTTAAGGCCATTACTGTCTACGGTTTGCTTAGGGCCATTACTGTATACAGTTTGCTTAGGGCCATTACTGCCCACAGTTTACTAGGGCCATTACTGCCCACAGTTTACTTAGGGCCATTACTGCCCATAGTTTACCTAGGGCCATTACTGCCCACAGTTTACTTAGGGCCATTACTGCCTACACTTTACTTAGGGCCCTTACTGCCCACAGTTTACTTAGGGCCATTACTGCCCACAGTTTACCTAGGGCCATTACTGCCCACATGGCCCGAGTTTATCCAGGTTTCGTATGCTCATGAAGGGGGGAAAGTTGAAAATACAACGAACGCCAAAGAATGTACTTGTATTGACTATTTCATGTCCTTAGGTCATGCTGGCATCCATTTACATCTGAGTCGAGGGGGAAATAGTGGCGGATGTGCGTTAACGGTCTGCCCGAAGCAGCACAATATTGGGCCTGTCTTGGCAGGATTTCGAACCCAGGAACTCACAATCTTTACTCTGTCAGCTTTATCGACAGAGCTATCGACTATGTGGCTATCGACACAACTGCTGCAGGATGGTATGCCTACCACAGTTCAGGGAATGATCCTTCATCACTTTGTTTTGCTTAATGCAACATACACTGTGATATTGTATACTTCAGTTCCTTTAGGGTCTCAAAGGCGTAAAAGAACCTATGTACTGGATTGTTTTCTTTTTTTCTTTAAAAAAAAAAAAAGTAGTCCAGAGTTGTCAAGTTTACTTCTCACAACAATATAGGTATATATGGTTATAGAATATTATGCTTTTTTGATTTTGCAAATTATCATATTAGTCATGATAGGAGTGACTACTCACCAGTTCTAGTATACCGATTGTTCGTTCCTTCTCTTTTCCCGGCCATTTTGTTGGATTTTTATCCTCTGTCAGTATTTGAAGTTCCGACACAACCATTTTACAACCTATAAAACCGCTTCTCTGGAGCTGTGCTGACAGTTAACCCATCTGAGTTTGATCAGTCTGGTAAAGAAATCTTTTCTTTCACTGGCCACATTATGTGAAAAAGAAACCCAACTAATATAAAAACATAATCATTATAAGGATAAAGATTATAATAATGATTACAATACAACAATAACAAATACTCTTACAGTGTTAATTAACTTTCAGTTTAATATAGTGTGATCATTGTCATTTAAACGCAGGAACAACACTGATGACTTCAAAATAGAATAAAATATATATCACTATAAAAAAAAAAGGAATTTGATAGTTTGTGTTTACGTTCAAAATCACTAAATAATTGGAAAATCATACTTGGACAGTATGCACCTGCAGGGAGTAGATGATCTCGCCCACGAGTCTCCTGCTGCCTTGGCAGACCGGTCTTGACTGACCAAAAGCCAAGGAGTTAACCCTGACAAAAATAAACTCAGCCTTGCAGGCTGGTCTTGAAATGCCTAGAAGCTAAGGGAGTTAACCCTGACAGACAAATAACAAGGCCAGGAAGCGGGCCTCAAGGTGGCAGCCTCACCATCTACCTAGGGTACAGTGGCTAACTCCCTACCTATCCAAAACAACCTGATTCAAAGTAATATATACAATGATACCCGGTTTGAACTTTCGAAGACGACTCTGGAAAAGAACACGGACTGTGATTTTTGGAACATGGAATGTAAATGGCAATTAATGGAAAGAGTGAATTAGCTAAAGAAATGGAAAAAAAGTAGATATTTTGCCATTACAGAAACAAAGAAAAAGGACAAGGAATAGAAAATGTAGGACCAAATCATACTTTAATCTTCTCAGGAGTAGATATTAAAGATAGAGCTAGAGCAGATGTAGGCCTCCAATTTATAAAAGGCAAGAAAAGCTACTAGAAGGTTGGAAATTTGTAAGTCCATGGCTAATAGAGGTAGATATTAACCAAAAGGAAGAGAAATTAAATTATAAATAGCTTATGGACCAAACGAAGAATGCCACCAAAGAAGAAAAAGATAGAAAATGATTTACAAATAGCCGCAGAGAATCTCAAACTCAAACAGGAATTAATGGTTTTAGGAAATTTAAACGCTAGAGTAGGCAAAATGTAGAAACATCAGAAGTAATAGGTAAAGAATGAGAGACAACAACTTCTCCAAATGGAGAGAGACTAATAGATTTTTGCCTAAAGAATAACATGAAAATAGCTAACACATTTTTTCCTCATAAAGATATCCACAAATATACTAGAGTAAATGAAGACAGGTGTGCATAGTCAATCATACACTACATGGGTTTCTTCAGTTGTAGCAGCTCCCTTTTACAGTACAATGGATGTTAGATAAGCAGAGGAGCTGACATATTTAGTGATCATCACTTAGTGATAGCCAAAATGAGATTATTAACTGAAGAAACAAACAGGAAAAGGAAAGAGGAAGAAAGCTACTTAGCTCCAAAATAGAAAAATTAAATAAACCAATATTTAAAACAAATGTACCAATCCAGGATGAAAAGATCTATCAGTGAAAGGCAGATGCATCTCAAGAAAGCAATTGAAGAAAAGTGGCAGGTTAAAGAAACACAACTCAGTTGTACTGAAGAGGTCTGTGGTAGGAAACAAATTAAAGGACATGGGAAAAGAACAGCATGGTGGAATGAGAATGTCAAGACTAAGATCAAAGAAAAAAGAAAGATGCCTGGAAAAATACTTACAGACAAATAGACCAGAGGATAGGATAGATTACGTGTGTAAAAGAACTAGAAAGAGGAAAGAAAGCAAAACAGGAACAGTGGGAAACGTTTGGACAAAGACTTCAAGAAAGCTATCAAGGAAATCAAAATCTGTTCTGGGGAGCAATGAAGAGCATGAGAAAGACCAAAGCATGTCCAATACGACAAATTAAGAACGCCAAAGGAGAAATAATGAAAGGAGACAGTGAAATCATGGTAACGTGAAGGAAGTATTTTCAACAATTACATAATCCCTTCAGAACATATGAAACAAGGAGTACAGATCAATTATTAAGAGTAACAAGTAATCGATATGAGACAGCTGAAGATGTAGATATCTCAATGGAAGAACTTCAAACAGCTATAAGAAAAGTGAAATTAGAAAAGCACCAGGAGCAGATCAAGTTTATCCAGAAATGATTAAAAACCAAGGGATAGAGGCAGACAAACTACTACATGCAATATGTCCCAACAAGCATGGAAGTCCAAACAGGTGCCAGATGACTGGAAAAAGGGAATCTGTAGTACCAATACACAAGAAAGGATCAACTATGGAATGCTAAAACTATAGAGGGATATCACTACTAAGCGTACCAGGAAAAGTGTATGCCAGAATTCTGGAAATGAGACTAAGAAAAGAGTAGAGGATCAGATTAAAAACACCAGAGTGGATTTAGACCAGGAAGAAGTGTACAAGATCACATATTTACAATTAGACAAATAATAGAAAAATTCCTTTTGAGAAACATTGACTTGCATTTGTGTTTTATTGACTTAGAAAAGGCATTTAACACTGTGAGGCAAGGAACAATGGCATTCCTTAAAAGAACACAACGTAGAGCAAAATTTAATAGAAGCCATTAAAAGTTTTTACAATAAACCAACATGTGCAGGAGAGTAGCTGGAAATGTATCTGCAGAATTTGATGTAGATATAGGAGTAAGACAGGGTTGTTCCTAAGTTTTTTGTTTATCACATTTATGGATTGTCGCAAAGGCATCCTTAAAAATGAAGAAAATGAATGTAGGTATGTGGAAGCTCAAACCAGTAAATGTATCAATGCTTTCATTTGCTGATGATTTAGTTCTGTTTGTAAAATCAGAAACGAACCTCCAGTCAAATATCAACATAATGAATAATGAATTAAATAAAAAGAGGAATGAGAGTAAATGCAAAAGAAAACAAAAAGAATGCTAGTAACTAGGGAAGCTAAAACACCACAAAATCTTAAATTAGGCAGGGAGAATTTAGAACAAATTCAGAGCTACAATTACTAGGAGTAATGATTAACTCAGAGGGAAAACTAGCAGAAGAAATCAGCCAGAGAATCAAAAGGCAACTGCAATATATAACCATCTAGGAAAGGCATTTGTAGGTAAGCAAGAATTGTCAACAAAAAACCAAAATGACAGTATATAACACAGTTTAATGTCCTACTCTCCTCTATGGCAGTGAAACCTGGACCTTAGACAGTAGGGAATACAGTAGAGTGCAGGCAACCGAAATGAAATAATCTAAGAAGAGAATAGAAAACAAAAGATAAAAAGAGACAGAAATCAGAAACACAACAATAAGAGATCAAACCAAAGCAGATGGCATAAAAACTAAGATAGAAACAAATCCTTTCGAGATGGTTTGGGCACGTTAACAGAATGAATGACAATAGAATAGCTAAATCATTGTACCAGTGCTAAAACTCGGGTAAAAGACCAAAACGCAGACCTCGGAGGAAATGGAAGAAAGATATAAAGAGGCATTAACGCAAAAATTTAACTGCGGAAGGAAGCAAATGTCAGGACAGGACATCCTGGAGAAAGATCATTTCAGACATCTAAAAACCAACCACCGGAAGGGTCAGAATAGAACTGATAAGAAAGAAAGATCATTTACGTAGCTATTCATTTACGTTATTGGTCCCCTCTGTGATTACGTTGAATTCCAACGCTGCTGTCCCATTGTTTTAAATCATTACTGTCAACAGAATCATTATTTTTGCCTATATTGTTGTACAAGCAAAAACAATGTAACATTGAATTTATAATAGGCGATGACCATAATAACGATAAATATCATTAAATGTTTCCAAGCAGTTTTCTAGAGCTAAATTACTCCAAAACTAACTCTAAAAAGAAAATTCGTATCAAAAATAAATAACTAGTTTATAAAATTAAATGATAAATGAACTATTAAAAAAAAAGCACACTCTTAATGATAGAAAAAATCAAACCTTTTAGGGCTAATGTATGCTTATAAATCGAAAGCTTTGATAGGTATCAAAAGTCATCTGTACAGCTTGCAAGTTCACAGTCTCACTGTCTCTCGCACCGATTCGGACACTATCAAGTAAACAAACTAGTGGTGTGATTTTTGTCATCGCGAATATAACATTACCTGTACGATGACTAACTCCCGTCCCTAAAATCTAAAAGGTTCCAATCCAGTCCTTGATTGACTGGCTAAATTTATTAATCGTTACACATTATTCATCATCCTCAATAAGATTAAGTTTAGGCCTAAGCGTTTTGTTTTCAGCGCTATCAAATTTCTACATCTATTTAGCTTTATGTCCTTATGTAACCAAAGTAGGAGCGTAGACATACAATTATGACAACCAAACGCGATTTGATCGTTGTCCAAGAAAACTCGTTTGTTGAAATCCAGGAACCAAAGACGAGCGTAGACAGCATTGCACATAGCAATCTGCTTACCCTTATTGTAATTCGAAATGTTTTCAAAACCATATAATAATGATCTTAGAACTATACCCACCACCACCACCTGTACCACTACTACTTCTACTACTACTACTACTACTACTACTACTACTACTACTACTACTACTGCTACTGCTACTACTACTACTACTACTACTACTGCTACTACTACTACTACTACTACTACTACTACTGCTACTACTACTACTACTACTACTACTACTGCTACTACTACTACTACTACTACTACTACTGCTACTACTACTACTACTACTACTGCTACTACTACTACTACTACTACTACTACTGCTACTACTACTACAACTACTACTACTACTACTACTACTACTACTACTACTACTACTACTACTACTACTACTACTACTACTACGACGACGACGACGACGACTACTACTACTACTACTACTACGACGACGACGACTACTACTATTACTACGACTACTACTACTACTACTACTACGACTACTACTACTACTACTACTAGTGCTACTACTACTAACACTGCTACTAATACTACTACTACGACGACGACGACTACTACTATTACTACGACTACTACTACTACTACTACTACGACTACTACTACTACTACTACTACTACTACTACTACTATTACTACTACTACTACTACTACTACTACTACTACTACTACTACTACTACTACTACTACTATTACTACGACTACTACGACTACTACTAGTACTACTACTACTACTACTACTAATACTACTACTACTACTACTACTAATTCCTGTTTGTTTGTTGTTGTTTTTGTGGTATCAAAAAAACCCACTTGTATCTTACTTTATGCTGTTGTAGTATAATGTCAACATTGTATTTTGAAACATGACATTGGTTTTAAAACGGTGAAAAACGCCGGTTGATATTATGATGGACAACCATCAACGTAGTTCGAATGTGATGTTATTAAGTTTTAGCCACTTTTGGGCTAATAATATGAAAGAAGTTAGAAACATGGTTCAAAGCCTAATTTGATATTATTAAAAACATTTGTAGAAGCTTCTATCTCTACCAGTCACACGAGATGGAATAGTTTATTTATATTTTTGTTTAAAGAGTTAATCTATTTTCGTGAGAACATTCAGAGACCAGAACATTCAGAAATATAGGTAGAAAACGAAATGCAATCAAAATGAAATAAGAATATATCATAGGTTATTCCTAATATCATCATATCTATAACGCTTATAATAGATTTTCCACCTGTAGTAATGTAATATCAAATAGAGTTTGTTGATTTGAATATGTATATGGTTTACATTCTGATCACCATACGTTCACCATTGTTATGACGTTGACATTAAACCACGACATAATTACATCATTGCCTCAGTGCTGACCTGGAATTGACCCAATCAATGTGCTTACTATGATTTTAATGTTGTAATCTCTCTGTGGTTACTGGGATGTTAGAAAGATAGAGTTTTGCAACGTTCAAAGAAGGTCGAAATCATACCGATCTTGGTTTTTCTCCTTCTTTTTTATGGTATAATTCGAATTGTAACATACATCTCGTCTCAATCCATTGATGCACAATATGCATAGGTACAAAAGATTATAGATACAACAAGGGCACACAAAATAGATAAATACACAGGTATTTGAATATTTAATTTTTCTGTCACTATCTTAATTGTGTATGTATAATGTAAATGTATGTATTTATGCATGTTATATACGTATGTATGCATATATGCATATATGTATTTATGTATGTATGTATGTATGTATGTATGTGTGTATGTATGTATGCATGTATGTATGTATGTATGTATCATGTATGTATGTATGTATGTATGTATGTATGTATGTATGTATGTATGTATGTGTGCATACAAATGTGTGTATTCACGGAAACTTATGATCGCTCTCTTTTTACTGTTTTAGAGATGTATCCGTCATGTCCCCTTGATCAGATTCCAGAAAATCTACTGTTGAAATGTATCGACCGCATAGCTCCATTCATTACAGACACAATTAATTCTTCTCTTAAGACATGTGTTGTCCCTTACCGCTTCAAATCGGCTGTTGTAACTCCACTTCTCAAAGAACGCGAACTTGACCCAGAGGAATTGAAATATTACCGGCCTGTGTCTTATCTTCCTTTCATTTCTAAAATGTTAGAAAAGTAGTACTCACGCAACTGTAAGAGCATTTACATCTGAACAACCTTATCGAGATATTTCAATTAGCATATCGGGGGTAATAATAGCACTGAAAGTACATTGTTGACAATTGTCAGGATATATTTGTTTCATGTGATAATGAGAATTTTTGCTGTCCTCACTCTTCTTGGACTTGTCTCTGCCTTTGATACAGTCGATCATGCTATTTTGTTAGATAGGCTGTCAGTCAAATTGGCATCACAGGCACTGTCCTGGATTGGTTTGAATCCTATCTTACAGGTAAACCCATCTGTCTCCGTCAATTCCCTCTAAAGTATGGTGTCCCCAAGGTTCTATTCTCAGCCCAATTTCACACACACTTTGTACACTCTGCCTTTGAATTAGGTCATTAGAATACATGACACCCATTATCACGTGTATGGCAGATGATATCAACTTAAAGATGTATCTCTAGAACATATTGACTCACTCAGATCGAACATTGAAAAGTACAGTCTATCTATCAAATCATGGATGACAAAAATTAACTAAAGCTAAACGAGGACAAAACTGAGGTTCTTTTATGTTCCACAGACTCAAAAAAAAAAAAAAAGATAGACCTCAAATCCATTGATGTTGCAAACGTAAGCGTATCCTTTTCAGATTTGGTCAAAAGTCTGGGAGTCTTTCTTGACAGCACATTTTCAATGGACCACCAAATTGAGCACACTGTAAAATAATGTATATTGAGCCGCGCAAGATTTCACACATGGCATCTCTGCTTTCACAAGAATCTATCCAAACGCTTGTTGTGTTCCTAGTTCTGTCCTGAATGGGCTATTGCAACTCTCTTTTTGCGGGTATCACAGACACGAGGATAAAAAAGCTCCAAAGGTACACAATTGTGCGGCAACGTTGGTTCTTGGGAAGACCAGATTCAACAGTAGTTCCAGAGATTTGTTAAAAAGCCCTTCATTGGCTTCCAGTAAGAGCAGGAATCGATTACAAGATTTGTCTTTTTTGTTATAAATCACTGCAGCCTGCGGCCCTATCTACATTCAAGATAAGCTCTTCCATATGAACTGCCTCGTGCGCTAAGATCTCAAAATTCTAAATTATTGACAATTCCAATAATTAAAAAACGTTTCTGAGATAGAAGTTTTAGCGAAATTGGACTACAAATATGGAATGCTTTACCTTCATTTTTGAAATCTTCAAAAACTACTAAATAAACATCTTTTTAAGAAATACGTTCTGTAGATGATTCAATTGAAATGTATACGATGCCCAATTTTAATAATGCCTTATTAGTGTGAGTGTGTTTGAGAATGCAACATTAAAATTTGAATGTATCTTTTAAGGTATATGTCAACTTGTATTCTAAAGCGCCTTGAGGTTTCGTTGAAAGGCGCTATAAACTGTACTGGCTCACAATTACTATTACAAATTACTATTATATATATATATATATATAGCCCTATATATATATCATATATACTGGCTATATAGATATATATATATGTATATATATCAAGATAAACATATATATAATATATATATATTTATATATATATATATATGTCATATCAAACAATGTGTCACAATATAAACTCAATAAATCAACTCTCCAAATAAAAAATTCGTTCAACACATAGATCTAGATCTGTTGTAAACAAAGGTCTAAATGGACATGATCTAACCATTGGTCATATCAACGCCGAGGCCTGTTGTAAGACGACACGCGAAATAAATTACATGATCGTGTATTGTTAACGATTCTGTTTCTGACGGAAACTACGCTCAAAGAGTATGGGGAGGGGGGAGGGCGGGATGAGCCTCGCATCAATATGTGACACAAATAGGTTATCACATCATTTCCAAACTCGAAAAACGGCCAACATGGCGGAGTCATCGCCATTATCTTTAAACCCAGCCTATTACCAAACTTAGTGTTTAATAACGACGAAGATGTCCGCTTCAAAAACATCGAAACCTTAGCAATATCCCTCAAACTTCAAACCTTTCAAATCAAAATTATTAGTATCCAAAGCAAATGGCCTAAAAACATCAAATTTCCATTGAGTTTCACAATTTTCTTTTCAACCCAATTCATCGCCAATAAGAATAATATTTACGTGGCTGAATAATGTGTTAGTTTATCATATCGTTCATTTTATATAGTAAAGACAACCAGTATTGAGAACTATTCGGCGACTATATAATATGTGATAATATTCCAATATGCCATATTGACCTTAGGTCTATTCAAAAGATTGTCAGATGGTAAGGTAAAGTATACTTTAACAAAATCTTGTGACTCATTAAATCACTCATAGGGAAGCTGGACTCTGTTGCTTACACACACCTCGTATAATCACACGTCATTCTGTTACTTCAGGTTATCACGGTATCAGATGACATACACACACACAACACACACACAACACACACATACATACCCATACCCCATCCATCTATCTTTCTATCTATTGAACTGCTATTTATTTTGCTTTCCTATAGTTTCATGTACATTTTCATTGTGCTATCATTTATCTATCTAATATCTATCTATCTATCTATCTATCTATCTATCTATCTATCTATCTATATCTATCTATCTATCTATCTATCTATCTATCTATCTATCTAAATATCTATCTAGGGGGGGGGGGGGGGGGGGGGGGGGGATTCATTTATCTATATATCTATATATCTATATCTATCTATGTATCTATCTATCTATCTATCTATCTGATCTATGTGTCTATGTATCTATCTATCTATATATCTATCTATCTATCTATCTATCTATCTATCTATCTATCTATCTATCTATCTATCTATCTATCTATCTATCTATGTGTCCATCTATCTATCTATCTATCTATATATGTATCTATTATCTATCTATCTATCTATCTATTTATCGATATATCTATCCATCTATCTATCCTATCTATCTATCTATATCTATCTATCTATCTATCTATCTATCTATCTATCTATATCTATCTATCTATCTATCTATCTATCTATCTATCTATCTATCTATCTATCTATCTATCTATCTATCCTATCTATCTACCATTTATCTATCTATCTACCTATCTATCTATCTATCTATCTATCTATCTATCTATCTATCTATCTATCTATCTATCTATCTATCTATCTATCTATCTATCTATCTATCTATATATCTATCTATCTATATATCTATCTATCTATCTATCTATCTTTCTCTATCTATCTATCTATGTATTCTATCTATCTATTTATCTATCTATCTATCTATCTATCTATCTATCTATCTATATATCTATCTATCTATCTATCTATCTATTTATCTATCTATCTATCTATCTATCTATCTAACTATCTATCTATCTATCTATCTATCTATCCTAATGTCTATCTATATCTATCTATATATCTATCTATCTATCTATCTATCTATCTATATGTCTGTCTATCTATGTATCTATCTATCTATCTATGTCTATCCTATCTATCTATCTATCTATCTATATATGTCTGTCTATTTATATATCTATCTATCTATATATCTATCTATATATTTATCTATCTATCTATCTATCTATCTATCTATCTACCTATCTATCTCCTATGTATCTTATCTATCTATCTATCTATGTATCTATCTATCTATATATCTATCTATATATCTATATATGTATCTATATATTATCTATCTATATATCTATCTATCTATCTACCTATCATATCTATCCATATGTCTATCATATATCTATGCCTATGTCTGTCTATCTATCTATCTTTTTATTCTATCCTATATATCTATCTATCTGTCTATCTATGTATCTAATCTATCTATTTATTTATCTATCTATATATTTATCTATCTATATATCTATCTATCTATCTGTCTATTTATATATTTATATGTCTATCTACAAATATCTATCTATCTATATCTATCATATATCTATCTATTACTATCTATATATGTATCTATATCTGTCTATCTATCTGATCTGTCTATCTACATATCTATATCTATCCATATATCTATATATGTCTGTCTACCTATGTATCTATCTATCTATATGTCTATCCATATATCTATTATCTATATGTCTGTCTTTTATCACCTATCTATCTATAATCTATCTTTTCAGATCTAAATAACTATATTCTGTCTACCTATGTATCATCTATCTATCTATAATATCTATCCATATAAGATATATGTCTGTCTACCTATGTATCTATCTACACTGTCAAAAGACTATCCATATATGACTGGGGTGAACTATATGTCTGTCTACCTAGAGATGATCTATCAACCTATGAATCTATATATATATCTTTATATGTATCCCATCATCTACCTATGTATCTATCTGATTTAAAATAAGAGTTATCTACCTAATCTATTGTCTGTCTCCCAGACCTATCTAAATCAATCTATTTATGTCTGAATTCCATTTCCCCATGTATCTATTTCTTAATTTGATAGCCATCTTCTAGGATTGAAAACTATCTATCTATCTATCAAATTAGTCTTCTCTGTATCTAGCTATACTTTCTCTATGTATAACAATTGTCTGTCTCTAACTTTGTCTCAGCACATTATCTAGTTATTTATCTATCTATATATCTATAATAAATCTATCTATATATGTCTGACTATGTATCTATCTTTTTTGTAAGATGTCTTATCTATATATGTCTTTATATTTATCTATATATCTGTATTTAGATACCGGCCTATATGTCTGTCTATGGGTATCTATCTATCTATCTTTTTCTAACTATCTATCTATTTATCAAGTCTATCATATCTATCTATCTACCTATGTATCTATATATCTATCTATCTATCTATCTATATATGGATTATATATTTATATATCCTGTCCAACACTCTATGTCAAAGATCTTGGTTTATCTATCTATATATCCATCTATTTATCATTTAGTTGTATAGGGGCCTATTATCTATCCATATGTCTATCTAAATGTCTTCTATCTAGTATCTGTTTTTGGGTCTGTCTCTGTCTATCTATGATGTCTGATCTATGTTTCATCTGTCTGTCCTCTACAAACCCTTATCTATCCATGTATCTAGAATCATCTGCCTTCTATCTATCTATCTATCTAGTATGTATCCTATCTATCTATCTATCTATCTATTGGCTATTTATGTCTATCTAAAAGCTATGGCTATCTATCTATATATCTAAATAAAAATCTATCTATTTATATGAGTTCTACCTAATATCTTGGAAATCTATCTATACTCGTCTATCCATCTATCTATTATCTATCTTTACACACTGGATGTGTTCAGTAAATAAAATAAATCTATATTGTATACTGAGTTATGTATCTATATATGTCTGTCTACCTGGAAAGCTATTTGTATACTATCTCTATCTATCTGGGTCCATTTATCTATTTATCTATATATTTATCTAGAATGCTTGTCTCTATCTATCTATCTATCTAGTTGTGTTCAGAATATATATCTATATATGTCATCTACCTATGTATCTATATATTCTCTTTATATCTGAATGTCTGTCTACGTATCTATCTGCTCTTTCTATACTATGTATCTATATATGTCTGTCTATCTATGTATCCTATATATCTATCTAGTTATGTATCTAGATGTCTGTCTACCATGTATCTATCTATCTGGAGTTGTGTATCATCTATGTATCTATCTATCTATCTATCTATCTACCTATGTATCCATCTTCTACCTTGTATTAAATCATTATGTATCTAATATGTTGGATATATCTTTATATATCTGGACCTATGTATCTAATGTCTGTCTATCCGAATCTATTTGTATACTGAGTATGTGTCTGTCTATCTATCTAATGCTCTGTATACTATGTATTTCAGAATGTCTGTCTACCTATGTATCTATACTGGAGTCTGTCTACGTATCTAGGTATGTCTGTCTACCTTTGCATCTATTTATGTCTATCTACCTATGTATCTTATACTCTGTCTACCTATGTATCTATATTATGTCTACCTATGAAAATCTGTCTACTCATCTATCTATCCATACTATCTAACTATCTATCTATCTGTCTATCTACCTATGTGTCTATATTTTGTCTTCAGTATCTATCTATCTCTGTCTATCTATCTATCAGTCTATCTATCTATCTGTCTATCTATCTATCTAAATCT
>JAXRKP010000420.1:0-60000 GCA_037039925.1 Doris montereyensis
ACAGATAACACAGATAATATGACACATAAATGACACACAGGTGACACACACAGATAACACACATAATATGAAACACAAATGACACACAGGTGACACACACAGATAACACAGATAATATGACACATAAATGACACACAGGTGACACACACAGATAACACAGATAATATGACACACAAATGACACACAGGTGACACACACAGATAACACACATAATATGACACATAAATGGCACACAGGTGACACACAGATGAGAGACACATGACATACAGAGTAGATACAAATGACACACTGGTGACACACATGACACACAGAGTAGATACAAATGACACACTGGTGACACACAGATGAGACACACATGACATACAGAGTAGATACAAATGACACACTGGTGACACACATGACATACAGAGTAGATACAAATGACACACTGGTGACACACACAGATAACACAGATAATATGACATACAGAGTAGATACAAATGACACACTGGTGACACACATGTACTTTATTGTGTCTCCCAACAGAACAAACTGTTGCTATATCATATCGCTGTGTTTGTTTTACTTAGTAGTAAAGTTTTTCACTCCTTTGAGTCTGTAATAGAATAAACTGCTAGCAATCCTATCACTGTCTTTGTTTTAGTAGTAAAGCTACTATTTATTTCTTATACGTCTGTCATTACAACAAACTGTTGCTAAATCTTATCACTGCATTCATATTGAGTTGTCAATAAAACAAACTGCTTTCTAAGTCCTATCAATGCGTTTGACAGAAAAGATATGCTTTGTACTTATATTGAGTCTGTCAATAAAACAAACTGTTTCTAAGTCCTATCAATGCGTTTGATTAAGTAGTAAAGATATGCTTTGTACTTATATTGAGTCTGTCAATAAAACAAACTGTTTCTAAGTCCTATCAATGCGTTTGATTTAGTAGTAAAGATATGCTTTGTACTTATATTGAGTCTGTCAATAAAACAAACTGTTTCTAAGTCCTATCAATGCGTTTGATTAAGTAGTAAAGATATGCTTTGTACTTATATTGAGTCTGTCAATAAAACAAACTGTTTCTAAGTCCTATCAATGCGTTTGATTAAGTAGTAAAGATATGCTTTGTACTTATATTGAGTCTGTCAATAAAACAAACTGTTTCTAAGTCCTATCAATGCGTTTGATTAAGTAGTAAAGATATGCTTTGTACTTCTATTGTGTTTGTCAATAGGACATACCGTTTCAAGTCCTATCAACTGTCTTTGTTTTTAGTAGTAAAACTATACTAAGTACTTATATTGTGTGTGTCAATTAAACAAACTTTTACTCAAGTCCTATCAATGTGTTTGTTTTAATTAGTAATAAAGATATTAGGACATATTTCTATTGTGTTTGTCAATAAACAAACTGTAGCGAAATTCTATCGCTGTGTTTGTTTTAGTAGCAAAGCTTTGTACTTTGTTTTGTGTCTGTCAAAAGGACAACCTGTTGCTAAATCCTATGGCTGTTTTTGTTTTTTAGTAGCAAGCTTTGTACTTTTCTTTTGTGTCTATCAATAGAACAAACTGTTACTGAATCCTACTGCTGTGTTTGTTTTAATAATAAAGCTCTGTATTTTCTATTGTATCTGTCAAAAGGACAACCTGTTGCTAAATCCTATGGCTGTTTTTGTTTTAGTAGCAAAGCTTTGTACTTCTTTTGTGTCTGTCAATAGAACAAACTGTTTGCTCAATCCTATCGCTGTTTGGCCGATGGCTTTCAGTTAAGTCTATCCTGACAGTGAGAGAATGCGTTATTGCCTGGAACGTCTACCCCACCGTTAAAGGACTCTGTGGTGCAGAGGGAAAAGTTTAGGCTTTGGAACCAAAATATAATTATTTTGGCTGCAGTTTTCAGGGGTAGTCCGGACAACGTTTAAAATAAAGAATCCTAACAAAAATCTCGAAATCACGTTGGATGTGACTGTGGATAAAATCTACTTAAATCAAACAAATTCAAAGTAAAATCAATATTAAATCAAATCAAGCCAAATCAAACAACGCGAAACCAATCAAATTTTAACTTAAATCAATTCATACTAAAAATGTAATTTAAATCAAACCAAATCATGTCAAATCACAACAAATCATGTAATATCGCATCAAATTAAATCCAATTTAATCAAATAAACAAAAATAAAATGAAATAAATAAGATAGAATAAATTAAATCAAACCAAATCAAATCAAATCAATCAAATCAAATAAAATAAACCGGACAGTGCACAGGTAAGCACATGTACGGGGATTAGGCCATCCCACCCTCCACGAGTCTCCTGCTGCCTTGCAGGAGAGTCTTGGTTGACCAAGGGCTAAGACAGTTTACTCTGACAGAAAATAACAACCTGCTGCCTTGTGGGCTTGTTTTGAGCAACCAAAGGCTAAGGCAGTTAACCCTAACAAAAAATAACAAGTCCTGGTAGGGGCCTCAAGGTGGCAGCCCCACCATCTACCTAGGTACAGTGGGCCAATCCCCTGCTTACCCAAAACCAAACTGATTCAAAGAAATATGTATCATAATGATATACCCCGCTTGAACTTTCAAAGACGACTCTGGAAAAGAACACAGACTGTGATTTTTGTAATATGGAATGTTAGAGCAATAAACGGAAAATAGTTAGAATTAGCTGAAGAAATGGAAAAATTCAAAGTAGACATTTTTTGCTATTACAGAAACAAAGAAAAAGGACAAGGAATAGACAATGTAGGACCAAATCATACTTTAACCTTCTCAGGAATATATGTCAAAGATAGAGCTAGAGCAGGAGTAGGCCTCCTAATGCATAAAAGGCAAGAAATGCTACTAGAAAGTTGGAAATTTATACGCCCATGGTTATTAGAGGTTATTAAACCAAAAGAAAGAGAAAATTAAATTATTAATAGCTTAGGGACCAAACAAAGATGCCACTAAAGAAGAAAAAGATATCTTCTAAAATGATTTACAAATAGCTGCAGAGAATCTCAAACCCAAACAGGAATTATGGTTTTGGGAGATATAAACGCTAGAGTAGGCAACAATGTAGAAACATCAGGAGGAGCAGTATGTAAAGAAGGAGAGACAACAACTTCTCAAAATGGAGAGAGACTAATAGATTTTTGCCTAAAGAATAACATGAAAATAGCTAACACCTTTTTTCTTCATAAAGATATCAACAAATATACAAAAGAGTAAATGAAGACAGGTATGAAAAGTCAATGATAGACTACATAATAGTTAGCAGCTCCTTTTTACAGTACATTGAATGCAAGAGTAAACAGAGGAGCAGAAATATTTAGTGATCATCTCTGAGTGATTGCCAAAATGAGATTATTCAATGAAGAAAACAAACAGAAAAAAGAGAGAAGAAATCTACTAAACTCAAAATGGAGGACCTAAATAAACCAGTAGTAAAATAGGTATACCAATCTAGGATAAATAGATTTATCAGTGAAAGACAAATAGATTTGAATGATAGCACAATAGAAGAAAAGTGACAGATGTATAAATAAACACTCCTCAGTTGTACTGAACAAGTCTGTGGTAGGAAACAACTTAAAGGAGATTGGAAAAGAATAGCATGGTGGAATGAGAATGTCAAGACTAAGATCAAAGAAAAGAAGGATACCTGAAAGAAATACTTGCAAACAACCATGAGACCAGAGGATATGATAGATTACGTGAATTCAAGAACCATCGCCAAAGAGAAAAGTTAGGAAAGCAAAACATGAGCAATGGGAAGGTTTTGGACAAAGACTTCAAGAAAGCTATCAAGGATATCAAAGCTGTTCTGGTGGGGGGGCAATGAAAGGCATGAGAAAGACCAAAGCATGCCCAATACGACAAATTAAGAATGCTAAAGGAGAAATAATGAAAGAAGACAGCGAAATCATGGAAACTTGGATGAAAATAGCATATTCAGCAATTACATAATCCCTCCAGAACGTATGAAACAAGGAGTAAAGATCAATTAGTAAGAGTAACAGTAATAGGAGACAGCTGAAGATGTAGATATATGAGTGGAAAGAATCCAAACAACTATAAGAAAAGTGAACTTAGGAAAAAGCTCCAGCAGCAGATCAAGTTTATCCAGAAATGATTAAAAACCAAGGGAGAGAAGCAGACAAACTACTTCATGCAATATGTCAACAAGCATGGAAGTCCAAACAGATGCCAGAGGACTGGAAAAGGGAACGGTAGTCAATACATAAGAAAGGATCAGCTATGGAATGCTCAAACTATAGAGGGATATCACTACTTAGCGTTCTAGGAAACGTATATGCCAGGATACTGGAAATGAGACTAAGGAAAAAGAATAGAGGATCAGATTGTAGAGCATCAGAGTAGATTTAGACCAGGAAGAATGTACAAGATCACAAATTTACCATTAGACAAATAATAGAAAAAATCCCTTCAGAGAAGCATTGATTTAAGCCTGTGTTTATTAACTTAGAAAAGGCATTTGACACTGGAAGAAGGGACGAACTATGGTATTCCTTAAAAGAACACAATGTAGAGAAAACTTAATAGAAGTCTTTTTTTTTTTTACAATAAACCAACATGTGCAGTGAGAGTAGCTGGAAACATATCTGAAAACTTTGATGTAGATATAGGAGTAAGACAGGGTTGTGTAAGTCCTCTTTTGTTTATCACTTTTATGAATTCAGTCTCAAAGGCATCCTCTTAAATGAAGAAATGAATGTAGGTTGTGAAGCTCAAACCAGTAAATGTATCCATGCTTTATTTGCCGATTATTTAGTTCTGTTTGGAAAATGAGAAAGTGACCTTCAGTCGAATATCAAAATTATGAACAACGAACTAAATAAAAGAGGAATGAGACTAAATGCAAAGAAAACCAAAACAATGCTAGTAACTGGAAGCTAAAACACAAAATCTTAAATTGTACAGGCAGAATTTAGAACAAGTTCAAAACTACAATTACCTAGGAGTAATAATTAACTAAGAGGGAAAACTAAGAGAAGAAATCAGCCAGAGAATCAAAAAGGCGTGCAATATATAACCATCTAGGAAAGGCATTTGTAGGTAAGTAAGAATTGTCAACAGAAACCAAAATGGCAGTATACAATAGTTTTTTCTGTCCTCTCTCCTCTATGGCAGCGAAACCTGGAGATTAGACAGTAGAGAATACAGGCAGCTGAAATTAAATATCTAAGAAGAGTAGAAGGAAAAATAAAAGAGACAAAATCAGAAACTCAACAATAAGAGATCAAACCAAAGCAGATGGCATAAAAACTAAGATAGAAACAAATCAATTGAGATGGTTGTGCATGTAAACAGAGTGAATGACAATAGAATAGGTAAATCAGTATACAGTGCTAAAGCTCAAGGTAAAAGACCAAAAAGGCAGACCTCGAAGAAAGTGGGAAGAAGATATAAAAGAGACATGGAAGCATAGAAATTTATTTTTTTGGGAGGAAAGAGAAAATGCCAGGACAGGCCATCCTGGAGAAAGATCATCTCGGGCATCTGAACTGATAAAGAAAGAAAGAAAGATTAACTTCAATACAGAAATCAAATTAAAAAATTTTTTTTTTTACAGTCATATGTGAGCTTAGGACTAACTTTACCAGAAAAAAAAACAGAACTCTAGAACCTTTTAGTACGTGAAAATCTTTGAGTTTAAGAGCAATGTTACTAGCAAAAAATCAACAATATAATCCTTTTCATTTCATGGTCAGATATGAACTTAAGATTAACTTTAATACAGAAATCAAGAACCTAAAAAATATATTTTACGGTCATCTATGCGCTTATGACTAACTGTCCTAGAAAAACCAGAACTGTAGACCTTTTTTAATACATGGTATTTTTATTGGTAATCCTTGAGGTAAGGAGAAACCTTAGTAGCAAAAAAAACTAAATTTTGATCCTTTTCATTTCCTTGTCAAATAGGAGCTTAAGAATAACTTTAATATAAAAACTACGATTCTAAGCACCCCTATTTTACAGAGATCTCATTTCGAAATTATCATATATGACCATTACAGAAACGGTTCAAATTGCTGGGGATGTTTTTGCTACTTAAATTTCTCTTTAACTGAGAAGATTGCCATGTACTAAAAGGTCTTGAATTCTGATTCTTTTCTTTTGATTTGTGTGTATTTCTGTTTTAGGATAGGTTAAACTGCCGAAATGGAGCAGATTTTACATTTTACTTCCGCATTAGACAGATAGGAAAACATGTACATGTACCGTGTATAACAATTTATTAAAGGTGTGTGTGTGTGTGTGTGTGCGTGGTGTGGTGTGGGTGGGAGGGGGGGGGGTGTCAGGTGTCAAGAACATCCCGGTTGCCGTCTTAGCAGGTTTGACTATATCATATTAATTATATCTTCTGTCTCTCTCTCTAACTGTAACATAATATTTATATTTAGTATACATATATGAGAGAGAGAGAGAGAGAGAGAGAGAGAGAGAGAGAGAGAGAGAGAGAGAGAGAGAGAGAGAGAGAGAGAGAGAGAGAGAGAGAGAGAGAGAGAGAGAGAGAGAGAGAGAGAGAGAGAGAGAGAGAGAGAGAGAGAGAGAGAGAGAGATGAGAGATCTATGGAGGTTAGATCTATATTATTACGAGACACGTAAGTTTGAAAATATTAACCCAGATGTGATCCAGTTAGATCTTTAAAAAAATAAAACGTAGGAGAAGCAGCTAAAAAATGTTGGGAAAAAGAACCAATGAACCGAGATTTAATGACGAAGCCACCCTCTCGCGCTTTGAACACACGTGTTAAATAAAAACGAAAGTAGGAATTGTTGTGTAAAATGGAACGGATGTGTACGTGTAACTTGAAAAATATAACCGGAAACAGATTTTCCACCAATCAGCATCGCCACGGTCTTTAGACCGATGTTTATATGAAGTAGAAAGGCAAAGTGTGATATTTTTCTAACGTATTTTTATTTTATGGTGCACCATTGTTCGGTAAGTAAATTAGAGATCTAGACCTAGAGCCAGATCTAGGTCTCCTCATCATTGAAATCAACTTTACTGGTATGAGACATGTCGTATCATCGAAGATGTAGAGATTAATCTCAGCTTTGATAATTTGATTCACATCATATCATACGTCTCGACAGATCAAGTCGTAGACAAATCTAAGATTATGATCTCTAGAATGATAAATCACTCTAGATTAACCCTAGATCTAGATCTAGACCTAATGCTAGAACGCTAATTGACATAAAATCAGGACAATGATTACTGTGATAAATTCATGTATTATTTTTTCATAACAAAGATACGATCTAGATCTAGATTCTAGATCTAGAAATCTAGATATATTCTATGTTTAAGTAGATCTAGATCTAGAAGTAGATCTAGACACCTAGGCCAGATTCTAGATCTATAAAAAAAAGTGTACTAGTACTAGATTCTAGATATATAGAGGCCTAAAGATTATATTGACTCAAATGAGAATGTTTGCTAGATTTAGATTTAAAGATTCTTGTCTAGATGGGTACAACTTCAAGAATCCCCCTTGTTTTTTCATGACCCACTCTTCATGAATGGTTAAATATAAAATGTCGAAATTCTATTGTAAGTTATTGACAATGATATGATCACTTTTCTTAAAAGAGAAGTCTAACTTAGGACGGAGTACCATAGCCAGGGTTCTAAACCACGTCCAAGGGACATAACAAAGAGGGTTTATTTTGAAAGGGTGAGGTAAAAAGTTGGGGCTTGGTTTTGTAGGGGATAAAGAAAGAAAGTAAAATAAAGAGAGAAGTAGTGGGAGCAGTTACGTTCAATTTGGGCCAATCAGAGATCATGTGACACTATTGCGAAAACAGATGGGACTGAAGACTGTTTTATCATTAATTTTGTCGTAATGGACTTGCTACAAATAGTGACATGGAGAGAGAAGAATTCTTTTCTTAATGCCATCCATCAGAAGCACACAGGAAGCTTAGAAATGTAAACACACCACGGCGATCTGGTTGTGGGTAAATTGAATCTGGGTCAGTGTCTCTGGTCGTGTCCTTGAATACGAAAGGACTCCCATAGTCAGTCATACTTACACTATCACCATCCCTGAATGGTGAACCCCCCTCCCCATGCGCCCCATTTGTGCTACCTTCCGCCCCCTTCCCATCCGAGGCAAGGTTTGGTAACTCTGCAGTACTTGTGTGAAAAAATTTAGCACTCTTAGTGCAGCATGGCAGCATTCGTTTTGGCATGGGAAATCTAGCCCCCAGAGCGTGGCCATCACTACATGGACATCATTTCTGTTGGTAAACAACTGAATAAATCACAGCACGTTTACAAAAAAATGTTTAGAAAAAAATTATTATTTTATGACATTTTCTTTTTTCAGGGGCATCAACAAAGCATACACCATGAAGGTGACAACTGCAGGAAGAAGTGCTTAATTACAGTGCTGTTGTTGACATTTGCTTGTCAAGTTTCAGGTGTGTATCTGATCTGTTATTTCTTTGCATTGTAGTCCCTTTTTTTATAGAAAAGATGAACATTATTTTCAAAACATAGATCCATATTTTTTATATATATATATATATATATGTGTGTGTGTCTGTCTACTTCTCAGATTATAACAACTCTTTACATATTAACTTGATATATATATGTAACATGTGTGATTTTCGGTTCACAACGAACATCTAAAAAAAAACTAAAGAGGTGCAAAAAATACAAAATCATGGAAATTAAATCTTCATATATTTTGTTTTCTTTACTGTAACAGGATTAGAGTAAAAAAAAACGTTTAAAAGAAGTCACTCACAATAACAAAGCAAAACACTCTTATGAAATATGAGCTATAAAGTCGTAGAAAGGATTTTATTATAAGTCACATAGAACTAGTTTTTTTTATATATTTATGCATTTCTTTTTGTGAACAGTGTATTTTGTGCTTCTAATAAACTAAAGAAATGGGTACGTGTTGAGAAGGACAAGTCTTGTGTTAAAAGTTCTCTGATTTGTTTTCAGTTTCTCAGTACAATTTAGTGTCACATGTTCTAATTAAATCCTCCTGTATTCCAGTACATTTAACAAACTGCAAGATTGAATCAAAATGATTTTTTGAAATTTTAGAAACTAGTAACTAGAGATTTCAAAGGTAACTAGAGAGTAAATAACTTATCCATTGCAACTTTTCATTGTGGTAGTAGAAATATATTTCATGTTTTCTTTCTTTTGCTTTTATTTGTTTCATGAATTTTTCTCTGCAGCACGCCTTGCTGTGATGTCCATTGACTTGGGAGGAGAATTCATGAAAATCGCCATTGTTAAGGTACTCATTGTTAAATTAGACAATCCTTCTTAAGATAAGACAGTCCTTCTTAAGATTAGACAGTCCTTCTTAAGATTAGACAGTCCTTCTTAAGATTAGACAGTCCTTCCTAAGATTAGCCAGTCTTTCTTAAGATTAGATCATTTTAAAAATATTTTTCCATGTTCCATCGTTCCATAATACGTTACAAATTGATTGCTTCATTTGTGGGAAATGGGTTCCTTACAATATGATATATATCCTTTCAAGTTAATTACTTTTGTATTTTCTTTCTTGAGACCTAACATTTCTGTCTAGTTGAAAATGGTATAGAATCTCAAAGATGGAGATATGTGGTGGCATGCATAATGCGCTTTGTATTTGAAATTTAAAAAAAATAAGAATCATGGATTGCTCCTTTTTTAAAATTCAATAATATTCCCTGTTTGCTTTGTGTATAGATTTTTAAAAAATAAGAAAATGTTTTCTCTTGTCATTTTATTTTCAGCCTGGAGTGCCCATGGAAGTTGTCTTGAACAAGTAAGCCTTGAAGACATGAAATATTTGATGTGTGGAGTTGGTGAAACAAAACATTAAAGCTTGACCTTGAATATAATGATTTTATCCTTTTTTCATCAGATTGAATTCGGAGAGAGGAGATTAGTGATAGTTTTGATTTTCATATTTTAATTATTGTTTTTGAAGAAGAAAGAAAGTTGTTTTGGTTTTGTCTTTTGTCGTGTTTTAACTCATTTGTGTTTACATTAAGTGGCGGCTATCTTGGTCTGTACGTTCAACTTGCTCTATACTGTTTACACTTTCTGACTTCCTACCAGCTGATGTTCACAAAGAATGCGAATAGGTCGGCATTTTCGCGCCACTACCTCCAGTTGATCACGTGAAGCTGCCCTGACCTTTGATCTTGTACTCTATTCTAAATTTAGATCAATAGCATTGTTTATGTGACCATTTAGGGCCAACAACAAATGAGCTATTGTCGCATTGAACTTTCAGTGGGTGTTCTGTCTGTTGTTTTTTTGTCGGGTTTAAACGTTGAAGGGTTAAGTAAGCATATTCTTTAGAGCTTTAAATGACCAACTGTTTATCCCATTAGATGAACTGTAACTTAGGACAGTCAACAATTAATGGTCAGGTTGTATATAGCTTATTTACAGAATCCCATCCTTCACTTTAGTTATCACTTGACCCTAGGTCTGGTAGGTCCTTCTTTTCCTTTCATGCTTTGTCTTGCTGTTTCCTCTTATTTTTATTCACCCTGAGATCACCACATATGGTGGGCTTAGATAAATTTCAATGAAACTAACCTGAGCTGCATTCATTTACTTCTAGCACCGTAAGATTATGGAACAAACTGCCAAGGGAAATTGAGCTAAGAAGTGGCACTGAAGACTTCAACAATGTAATTTAAATTCATTCTTTAGTCTTAATTAATTACATTCAAATTCTGGGGCTAACAGATACTCAAGGTTTGAAGTAGTCGGTTGGTATGGAAAAGAAGAGGAACTTTTGTTGTTGACTTTATGTATCACGTGTTGGAGATTTCAATCAGTGACTACGGCCAGAGTATCTCTTTCAACGTACATTTCTTTTTCCTCCATATTTTAGGGACTCGCCTCGTAAAACACAAACCATGGTTGCCTTTAGAGATGGAGAACGCCAGTTTGCTAATGAAGCTTCCTCTACAGTAAGTCAAGATTATTATATGGATAAATTTCCAACAATTATAATGGGGGCATTCCATTGGAAAAAATCAGTACTGATCTAATTTCTATGTTTTTATGTAATATGCATTTTTGATAGTATATGGATCTTTCTTAGATAATAAGTTTCAAGGAATTGTTGCACAATGGTTTGAGGTCAGCATCATAAATTTTTATTTGTCTCTGTTTTACTGTTGCGCCGTGGCTTTTCCTTTAAGATTTGACACGTTAATCCCAGACATGTTAATCCCATGCATCTTGTCTCTCTAGGCAATTAAGTTTCCAGCCAAGGCTTTCTCTTACTTGGGGAAGTGCTTGGTCGCAGCTACGAGGATCCTCAAGTTCAACGCTACCGCGAGAGATTTCCTTTCCACACATTGCTGAAGGACGAAGAGAGAGGCACTGTTCTTTTCCAAGTCACAGAGTAGTAGGAAAAGCCATGGTCAAACCAGCAGTTTGTTATGTACCAGTGGCTCTATTGTCGGGGCTCATAACGCTCTAGAAACCCCAACTATCTCATTTTAGGAAGAAGAAGAAAAAAATGTTGCCTTAAATGTCGTAGACTCTCCTACTTTTTGTATCCAGGGTGAAGATAACTAGGTGCTGTTCCATCAAGACATTTGTGATCTTAAGTTGCAGTTTTGAAATTTCTGTTTCTTTTCGACTTTGTCGGTGCCGACGGTTAGGCTGCCGGACTGGGGATCACGAGGTCCCCAGTTTGAATCCTAGCAAAGCCAGGTCCGACGCTGTGTTCCTTGGGAAAGACACTTAACACGCGTTTTCCCCACTCTACCCAGGTGCAAATGGGTACAGGCGCTAGCTTGGGAGTAAAAAATAACTGCGTCAGACTAGCGTCCTGGCCAGGAGGTGATTATTGTCACTTGTACCGCCTCACGCCATAGAAACCGGGATAAGCTCTGGCTCTATGGGCCTTAAGGGCCTCGAAGGAACTTTACTTTTTTTTTTTCTTTCCGATTTTTTCAGTGAAGTTCTGCATTGGTTTGTTAAAAAGTCGAATTTGATTGTTTTTCTTTTGATTTTTTTTGCGGGTGGTTAATTAGAAATTAATGCATTTTCTTCATCTTTACCATTTCAACAGTGATGTTACCTACAGTCCAGAGGAGCTTCTTGGTATGGTTTGGAGAAGGCCAGGGAGTACGCCATGGGTTTTGCAGGTGAGATGCCAGATGGTGCATGGTTTTACATCGCAGCCAACGAGTGCACGTTAGAAATAGTTGAGAAAGACTTTAACATGAAATGGTCTTCACAGGGGATAAAGGATGCACGGTTGGAGATCCTGCGCCTGTGCGGGGATACGGACTGTAATTCATCTTTATCTTTATTTTAGTGCGTCTCTCCCTCTTCCGTTGTGAATGGAAAAGACAAATATATCTGTAGACCTTTTTGCATTTCCGTTATTTCTAGTATGTTTGCTCTTAATTTTTGGACTACCCAAGTCATGTTAAGTCTCAGGCTTCGTTTTATTTGATATTGCCTACGTCACAGTTAAGGTGATCTAAAGGGGTTTTGGTAGGATTTAAAATTTTGCCCTGACTGCCGTGTAAACGGTCAAGGGATCTTTAACGTGCACAGAGTATTGTCATCTGCACATAGGACCAATGTTCTGTCTAACAGTTTGAACTGTGCACATGTGCACACACACCAGGAGGGAAAGGTGTGCAGTTGAGAAACGTCTGCACACACACACATGAAAAACAACAACACATACAAAGTATAAGATTTCTATTTATTTGCACAAAATTTAAATTTTGTCATCAAACTTTAGGGATTTTTGTCATCAATCTTTGCATAGGATTTTTTCATCAATCTTTTGCAGCTTAGCTTAGGGATTTTTGTCAGGGATTTTTTCATCAAACTTTGCTTAGGGATTTTTGTCATCAATCTTTCATAGGGATTTTTTCATCAACCTTTGCATAGGAATTTTTTCATCAAACTTTGCTTAGCTTAGGATTTTTGTCATCAATCTTTGCATAGGATTTTTCATCATCATAGGAATTTTTTCATCAAACTTTCCTTTAGGGATTTTTTAGGGATTTTTTCATCAACCTTTGGAATTTTTTCCATCAAACTTTGCAGAGGGATTTTTTCATCAACCTTTGCATAGGAATTTTTTCATCAAACTTCGCATGACACCAAAAATCTACGCACAGGGGCTACAAACAGTCAGCATTCTTTATTGTGTCAGTTCCGTGTTTAGTGTTTGATGACAAGAGACAAGGTGATAACGGTTTTGGTGTGTGCATTGTTTGTCCCCAGAGCAAGACATCAAAGACGCTGTGCTCACGGTGCGGCGTTTTACAACCAGGCCGAGAGACGGGCTGTCCAGACAGCTGCCAAGCTGGTCGGCATTAACGTGCTGCAGCTGATGAGTAACAATGCCGCCGGTAAGACTGAATTAATCTGGCAAGCTTGAATCGCCGACGTGAAGCCGTCTCTCTCCATCGGAGAGTCACTACAACACTGTTAGAGGATTTGAAGAAGAAACCTCAAAATCTGTTCACACGTTAGTTCTCCTCTTTAGACAACCAGAATATCCTCTTAACGACTGGAATTTGTTGCCCTTTGTTGTCATTTTCAACACTAGTGAAGCGTGTTGTCTATTAATGCAATCTGCCGGGACTAGGGGGGTCCCTTGCAATACAAGTGTACATGAATATCATTCTACTTCTTATTTTTATTTTCTTATTTATTATTATTTATTACACTAAATAATCTCACATACCACACACTTTTTGTTTGTTTGTTGTTGATACATGAGTATCATTCTACTTCTTATTTTTTTATTATTATTTTATTATTTATTACAAATAATCTCACATACCACACACTTTTTGTTTGTTGTTGTTTTCTGTTTCATTCTACTTCTTATTCTTTATGATTTATTACACTAAATAATCTCACATACCATACACCTTTTGTTTGTTGTTGTTTTCTATTTCCTCTCATTCTTTACATACCTTTCAATTTCCTCTTAGTTCAGCCTGAGATCATATGTGTGTATATATGGTGGATGGGGTAAATTTCAATGAAACTTAACAAAAGTGAATACTGCTGGTAGGCCCTTACTTTTTTCTTTTCATCCGTGCATTCACCTTGAGATCACAGCATATGGTGGACAAGGTGGTGGTAATTTGCAATGAAGCAAACAAGCTAGTCCTTCTTCCCCTCACATATATTCTTTTGCGTTTGTTTTATCTGGCTGATTACTTCTAATTCACCCAAGACTATCGCATGCGGTGGGTGGGTAACTTGGTGAATTTAACCTACAACTAAAAGTGCAAGTTGCTAAAAATGTGTTTCGGGGGTTGGCGGGCACTTCTGGTAGGGCCTTCTCCTTCCTGTTACTCTTTCACTTCTTCTCTCATCTCGCTGTTGCCTCTTAATTTTACCCACCCTGAGATCACTGCAATGGTGTGCGGGTAAATTTGAAAAGCGACACGAGTGTCTTTCACTTTCATACAAGGCTGACATGATGAGTATTTCCGTTCTTCCCTCAGAGTGAGTTTGAAAAGCAAAAGCATTTTCAATGTTTTGGTGTCTCAGTGTCATCACATACTCTGACATTGTCCAATGTAATGTAGTAGAAGTGTCAGAGAAAAATCTTTGTCTTGGGTTTACTCTTCAGTGTCCAGGGTTAGTGGGATTAACACCCCCCCCACTGACAGCCTTCAACCAGCTGATCGTTTCAAATTCACACACACTCACTATCATTAGTATATTCACTTTCGTGTCATACACAGGGAAAGTCTTCATCATTACCAGTCGTAATTCCCAAACAGTCATGAAAATAATCAATGGCTTCTTGACAGTTGTGAATAACGTTTTCCTTGCACGTTTGACACCGACGTGCCAGCTTTAGATTCCTCACCTGTCGTGCTGAAAAATGATCTAGTTTAGTGTCACAAGTTTCACCCAAAACAACTTCAACACACTGACAGCCGCTAAGAACATTTTGGCAAAAACTTTGACAGCCTTGTCATTATAATGTAGTAGTTTCAATTGTCTGGAAATGAAATTTGCAATTTTGTGACACTATCATTAATAATACATATTTTGTGATACTATTATTTATAATACATATTTTGTGATATATAATTTATAATACATATTTTGTGACACTATCATTAATAATACACATTTTGTGATACTATTATTTATAATACACATTTTGTGATACTATTATTTATAATACACATTTTGTGATACTATCATTTATAATACATATTTTGTCCATTGTCCATAACAGTGTTGCTTTGAACTATTGTTGTTGTTTTCCGAAGGAAGAACTTCAACACCACCTCGCAGTTTTACATGTTCTACGACAAGAGAGAGGCCTCCAGTACCACAGTTTCCATTGTGGTAAGTGGGGCACTTTCTCTGGTTCTCATTTACACGCCTTTCTTAGACCTTTGTGAGCTGTCGTTTAAACAAAAATGTGGGAAAAACAGAGAAATCTTTGTTAAAATGAAAGTTTACGGAAAGGTAAAACTAGTGAGTGTCTTACCTCCTCCGACAACCAGCTGATCGTAGACACCTAACTGAAAGTGATGGTTCACTGTGTGTGTGTGTAGGAAACAACTTTCATTACCAGGCGCAGAACATTTTGGCAAAAACTTTGAAAGTGATGGGTCAATGGCTTGTACATAAGGCTAGTGATGGGGTGTGGTACAGTATCAGCTTTTGATCAATATTTTGTGAAAAATCTTAGAGTACTTTAAACAAGATGTGTTAACTTCATACATATATTTTGGTGATACTTTCATTTTATTTAAAGATGATGACCAGCCTTTCTGTCACTCTGTGATTGTATATTTTGTGACACTATTTTACTATTAAACATATTTTTGATAGAGTGCTATCATTTATAATACATATTTTGTGATATATGAATGAATATCTATTAATGAATTATTTATAATACATATTTTACAAACTATTTTCAGAATATACATATTTTGTGAAACTGTTATTGCATTTTTGATACTAAAGAAATTGGATATACATAGATCTAGTGTGAACTGTGTTTTAAGGAAGATTTTCAACACCACTCGCAGACTATATTTTTATAAGTATTTCATTGGGCTTTTTGATTTTTTTTATTTACGCCCTTTCTTTAGACCTTTGTGAGCTGTCGTTTAAACAAAAATGTCGCAAAAACATTAGTCATCTACGAACCCTGAAAGAGCCGAATGGTAAAACTTGTGAGTTATTTCAAAGAAACAAACCAACTGAAAGCTCTCCACAAGGACATGTGTGTACACACATAACTGAAAGTGATGAGGCCTGGGGGGTTGTACTGTATTAGAATAACTGAAAGTGATGGGTGGGGGATGTCGACCCTGTGATATAAGATTTAAATTCCTTGGTGGCTAGAAATGTTGGTGATGAAGTGGTCCCAGAAACAAGAAAATAGAAAACAAGAGAGTGTTGTGTCATTCAGCCCTTAAGATTAACCCACGATGATGAATTACCCTGTGATTCTTTTTATTAAACATGTTCTGATAGGAGTGTTGATCGGGTCGATATGCTAATGAATACTATTCTGAAGGAACTATTTTACAAACTCTTTCAGAATATTGACCCGGAAACTGTTATTGCCTTTTTGAAAGAAATTGGATAACGACAGATCTAATGTAAACTTTTCAAACACATTGACCATACTTTTTAATATTTGGAAGTTTTCTTTGATTTTTTTATAGTATTTTATATTCTACCTGGACAATTGTCAGAAACATTAGTCATCTACTAACCCTGAGGTGTCATGGTGGACAGGGTTATTTCAAAGAAACTTTTCAAACAAAGTCTCTTAGACATCACCAACATAGTCGACTGTATGAGGCCTTTGGTTGTATTTCCTGGTTCCTCCTCATCACCTACTTTCCATCGTTGAAGACACGGCTTTGTGATATAAGATTTTTTATTCATTTGTTGTGTTTTTGTCCCAGGAAGAGCAAAGAATTTGGTTGTCTCTTTTAGATTGCTCACCAAAAGTTTTTTTTTGTCTTTAGAGTCGGCCAACATTTTCCATTATCACCTTTTTTTTTTTTTTTAAAAAACATTTTTAATGGGTTTTTTTTACGTTCCATTTTTAGAGCGTGTATTTTAATTTTTTGTGCATACAGCTTTTTTATATCATACCAGAAGGCAACCAGCAAATTCATATGTTAAAAGATCATTTCATACACTGGAAGGAAGAATGGAGCTGATAACGAAATAAATAAATGAATGAGTAGTCTGGTGATATTTGATAACTCAACGCTTTTTAACCTTTGCACTCTGTTGAGTTTACTGATCTTCAGACTGCGGCTTAGGACCGCCTTTGGCTCCCCCCATTAAAGAACTGGAGATCTTGGGAAGGATGTGTCTGATGTTGTTAGTTGAACAGATTTGGGGGGCCTTTCTTTAGATACAAGCTAAAAGCTAGAGATGCTGTGCACTTGTCATCAGCACGTTTTCAAATAAAACGAAAGTCCCGGTGGTTTTTTTCTCTTCTCTTCATTTGGTCTTGGAAGCTTGGCAGTGATGCCTTTCAGTCGGACCATATCTGTTTTGGACCATGGTTCTTTCTTGTTTCCCATTCCTATAACATAACTCAGATTAGTAACTGCAGTCTTAATCAGATTTTGCATGCCCTTTAAACTTCTCATTTTTAAACCAGGTTTTTTTTTTTTTTTTTTTCTGTGAAGGTTTGACCGCACTCTGGGTGTGGTGGAGTTTAGCCTGCGCTGAGAGAC
This sequence comes from Doris montereyensis, assembly GCA_037039925.1. NCBI lineage: Eukaryota > Metazoa > Mollusca > Gastropoda > Nudibranchia > Dorididae > Doris > Doris montereyensis. The sequence goes on from JAXRKP010000420.1 coordinate 17,730, forward strand.
CACCTGGCCAAGACCTTCAACGATCAGAAGAAAGCCAGTGCCAAGGTGGAGACTAACGCCAGGGCTAGCGGCCAAGCTGCTGAAGGAGGGCGGAGAGGTGAAGAAGGTGCTCAGTGCCAATGACCGACCACCTGGCTTTGTGTAAGCAGCTCACGTCATAGGCGTCCTTTGCGCTCAGTGGCGCCATTTCCTTTTTGCCTACCGCATTCTTCTCTCCGTTAATAGCGCCGGCCTTCTTGACGCTCATAGATTGAACAAAAAAGTTTCATCCAACATTTGAGCTGGCTGAAACATGAGGCAACTGAAATTGAAAATTTAGGGCTAAGATGAGGACGGCAGTATACAATTTCACTCTTGGCTTGAAAGAGAGAAAAAAGATAAGGTAAATGGAGGTCTGGATTAGCTGTGAAGAAAACACACAACAGACTGTCAGTGAAGTTGTCAACCTAACCAAAGTCATTTTGGATATCAGTGGCACTTTTCTAAATGAAGGTACTTTCATTTTGCCTTCATTGGCATGCACTTTTTTTTTTTTTTTTTAAGGAGTAAATTATTCTTTCCTTTGGAGGGGGGGGGGGGCCTCGTGTAGATTCAGAGGCAAGGTGTCAGCCTCTCAACCAAAAGGTCGTGGGCTCAAGCCCCATCTTATTTTTGATTTTAAACAAATTTTTTTTAGTGCAATTTCCCAGATTCTGACAACCGCTCTGTTTGTCCCTTTGTTTTGTAGATTGAAGGACTTTGAGAGAGCACTTTATGGCACCACAGTGAGCAGAGGTCTTTGAGAGCATGACGTCCGATCTCCTGGACCAGTGACCAAACGCTAGAAGAAGCCCTGAAGGTTTCGGAAATCACTAAAGAAATGATGTGTAGGAGAGGTCTTGGAAAATAAGCGTGCACGTTGCGACTTGGTTTCAGTTTAGTAAGTTGATATAAGATATATCTAGATTTAGGTCTAATTGTTATCTGAGGCCTAGAAACTACGAGACTGATTTGGGACATTAGGTTAAACTGTCGCACCCATTTTCTTCAATAACTTTAGTAAGTAGAGTTAGATTTCTAGATCTTAAATTTTAAAAAATTGTTTTTACTCACTTCCTGTATAGCCTCCCTCCCTTTGTATTTTATACAACTCCCCACTGCCAGCGTGTCGAGGTGTGTATTGTTTTATCCCTGAATTTAAGTTGCAGCCAAATTTTGTTAACATAAAAGATACTCTTATAGAAAGATAGATATATCGCTTTCCCTCAAAGCGTTCATTTTATAAATTTTATTAGCAAACAAAAGAAGGCAAAATAAAATGATTCACGAGAGCTCGGTTTTTTATTTGATAATAAACGTGAATTGCATTGATTTTTTTTCCTCATATATCGCTCTCTCTCTCTCTCTTATGAATTTTTTTCTTTTATCTCCATGCAGCCTGAGATCAGTGACGTCATCTTGATAGGGCGCTACCCCGTTTCCGAAAGGTGCAGGGAGTTACTGATGAGAAGTATCTCGGAAGGTGACTTTATTGACAACATTTGACCAAAAAGATTCTGCTGGAAGATCTATATCTATACGCTTTTTTCTTTTTGTTTTGTTTGTTTGCCTAGACAAGTTTGTATATGATGGCTCAGCCAGTCGTGGATATTGATTGACAATTTTAAACATCATTCATGCCGACAGAGAAACAAATTAATGGGTCAATGCTTAAATTTGCGGTCCCATTATCAATACTTGAAATGAAGCTGTTTACCGGTCCAGTGGTGTCAGAATTTTAGTCTTGCGGCCCAATGCCATGTCATTGTATTCTGTATTCTCAGTTGCTTCCTACCTGCTTCTGGTGTGGGGCATTTCAGGTTGTAGCCAGAGAAGATCTTGTGGAGTGTTTGTGCAAAGTGCCTAGCAGGCTGTTGTGCTGTATGCTCCTCAGGGAGTTGCAGACTTTGAATCAAACACCTATCAGGTTTGGGATGGAGTAAAGCATTGTTTCCCTGTGTCCCCCCTCTCAGATGGATTTATGCACCCTAGTGAAGGAAACCCCCTGGAGTAAAGCGTGTGAATATTTGAGATGAAAGAAGAATTCTAATCATAAATCAAATCGCTCAACCAAATACTTTCAGATGGCTTTGAAGGAATGACATTCCAAACCAATTTTGGTGACAAAATTATTCGTCCATTTTTTTGCACATGGATTTTAGCCTTGTTTGAAACGGGTTTGCATTTCTTTTTTCCTTATGCAGGTCACAACGATGGAGTGAATTTTCTTTTTCCCACTCCCCCCCCCCACCGACCCCTTCCCTTTATTCTAGTGATATTTTAATATTTAAATTGAAATTTGTTTGTGAAGCTTTGTACAATTTTGTCATGTGACCCAGGTCAATTTTTCCTATATGAGATTAATAAGATTATCTTATCTTGTACTATCCTGGCATCCCCCCTCTGGACTTTTGTTTTCAGAACTGAGCTTGGTAAAAGCATCAACACCGATGAGGCGGCTGCGTTGGGTGCCGTCTACCAGGCTGCCTATCTGGGCAAAGGCTTCAAAGTCAAGAAGTTTGGTGTGCGGGAAGGTAATATCTATCCTATCAACGTAAGCATCGTGATAATATGTTTGATTTGATTTGATTTATCCCACGTCCACAACTAAGGTGATCTCGGGTTTTTTTTGGTAGGATTAAAAAATTTTTTTGCCTGGACAAACAGCTGAGGGATTTTTAACCTGCGCAAAGTGTTGTGATATGCATGGGGGACTCCTTTTATCGTCCGTCTCTGATGGGACTATTTGTCGATCCACCTACCTGGACTGGGGGGGGGGGGAGGGTAGATTTTGCTAGAAAAAACTTGAGAAATTTTTTTTAACCGTCAGCGGGACTCCAACCCACCACCTTTTGGTTGAGAGGCAGACACCTTGCCTCTCAACTACCCAGTCCCCATGATAATATGTCATCATCAACTGTTTATAACGAATCCAAAAACAATTTCTATTTTTGGTGTTTCACTGCGTTAATGAATATTGTCTGGGACATCAGAAGAGAAAGAAAGTCTATCTGTCCTTGAGTTGACATACAAATTGATATAATGCATTTGCGTTCTTCCTCAGAGTGAGTTTGAAAAGCAAAAACATGTTCTGTTTTGGTGTCTCACTGCGATACTCGATATTGTCCGGGAAATCAGAAGAGAGAGAAAATCTTTGTCTTTGGGTTTACTGGCAGGTTCCGCTTCTTTACTTCAAATCTTTCACCTATTTTTTCATCTTTGCTGTTTCCTCTTAATTCTCTGAGATCACGCTCATGGTGGACAGGGTAAATTTCAATGAATAAATCAATGTCCCTCCCTCCCCTTTCCCTGCCTGTTTGTATTTGTTGAATATTCAATTTAGGATGGTTAAAACGTGGGCCACCAAAATGGGGCTTGTGCATGCTACTTAATTGACACATAATGCATTGGCGTTGTTCTTCAGGTTGAGTTTGAAAACAAAGAGCGAGGACTCCGATGGAAGCGAGAAGTCCAGGTGATACAAAGAGAACTTTGTTTGGCCGCATGAACTGCTCTCAGAAAAGGTCATGACCTTTAACAAACATAGCAAAGACTTTGGCTTCAATGCCTTCTACGGTGATCTGGGAGTTTTTGAAGGAGGAAGAGCGAACGTAGTGTTTGGATGTTTTTATGCCTACCATTTAAAAAATTTTATTTTTTATTAGTGTATGACCTTTTCCAATAGTCTCTTGCATGACAATAGATTGGGCTTTTGCTGCATGTGCTGTCATTTATAGTAATAAAAGTAGCGTTTCTTAAAGGCCATTACAGCCCATAGAGCTGGAGCTATCCCAGTTTCTATAGCGTGAAGTGGAACTCGTGATAATAATCACCTCCTGGACAGGGTGCCACTCTGATGTGTTTTTACTCCCAAGCTAGCACTCGTACTCATTTGCACCTTGCTGAGTGGGGAAACTGTGAAGTGTCTTTCCCAAGGAAAACGCGGTCGGGTCTAGCTTTTTCAGGATTCTAACCCGCAAGACCCTTCATGATGCCCACTTCCGCAGCGCAACCACTGCCATCGATGCCACTTGCCTGTCACCATGTTTAACCAAAAGTAGTCGCTGCTGCTGTTTTTCTTTCCTTCTCCTTTTCTCCTTAAGTGCGGATTTTAGGTGCCTGTACTCTACAGTCCATGCGTCTTTGATGGGCAATGCTAGATTGAACATTGCGTCTGTTCCTCAAAATACACACCAAGCACGCTTTTTCACCACTGACACGCTTTTTCACCACTGGACACACCACCACTGGACACTGACACGCTTTTTCACCACTGGGCACACTTTTTCACCACTGGCCCCAGGGCACGCTTTTTCACCACTGGGCACAGCTTTTTCACCACTGGGCACACTTTTTCACCACTGGGCACGCTTTTTCACCACTGGGCACGCTTTTTCACCACTGGGCACGCTTTTTCACCACTGGGCACGCTTTTTCACCACTGGGCACACTTTTTCACCACTGGGCACACTTTTTCACCACTGGGCACGCTTTTTCACCACTGGGCACGCTTTTTCACGACTGGTCCCAGGTGCAAAAACACTGGACACGCTTTTTCACCACTGGTCCCAGGTGCAAAAACACTGGACACGCTTTTTCACGACTGGTCCCAGGTGCAAAAACACTGGACACGCTTTTTCACCACTGGTCCCAGGTGCAAAAACACTGGACACGCTTTTTCACCACTGGTCCCAGGTGCAAAAACACTGGACACGCTTTTTCACCACTGGTCCCAGGTGCAAAAACACTGGACACGCTTTTTCACCACTGGTCCCAGGTGCAAAAACACTGGACACGCTTTTTCACCACTGGTCCCACCACTGGACACGTTTTTTCACCACTGGGCCCAGGTGCAAAACACTGACACACTTTTTCCACCACTGGACACGTTTTTTCACCACTGGGCCCAGGTGCAAAAACACTGGGCACACTTTTTCCACCACTGGACACGTTTTTTCACCACTGGGCCCAGGTGCAAAACACTGGACACACCACCACTGGGCCCAGGTGCAAAAACACGTTTTTCCACCACTGGGCCCAGGTAAAACACTGGACACACTTTTTCCACCACTGGGCCCAGGTGCAAAAACACTGAGCACACTTTTCCACCACTGGCCCCAGGTGCAAAGGGTTCATCAACTGCTTGGGAGCAAACAAGCCGCCATGGTAGCGTTTCGTTGGTTGGTGGCTTTGTAGAACAGAAATGGCTGCGTTTTAGCAGTCCGTCCTCATTTGCTTATCGTTTCCGAGACGGGGAAATTATCCGCTTGTTATTTCTCTCCAATGTCGTTTCCCCAGAAAGCAGTGTCTGAAGCAGCCTTGCCAGGTTAGGGCCTACGGTCTTAAGTTTGCAGCCTAAGTCACTACACCACAGAAGATGTCTCTGTGAAAGAGATTACAAAAAAAAATCACTTTTGGGTTGAGCAAGAACTGTCCAAATTAACTATTGCATCCATTTCATATATGTGTCCATCTGTCTGTCTCATCTTGGTGATCAGGGCATTCGGCACCCAGACGATTTTCGTTGCCACCTGGAGGGCGTGGAAGAGGCTCTGACCAAACACAAAGACTCTGCCGAGTCCAAGGGGATCAAGGCTCACTTCAAGATGGACGAAGCGGCATTCTCTCTTTGGACAGGGTAAGTAGTACATTCCGCTCCTCTCTTTTTTACATGGTGACGGGGTCAATCTCGATATGTATACGTTGGTGGGTGGTTGGCGGGCGATGCTACCACTTTTTTCTGTTCTTTTTTTTTCACTCTTTGACACGTCTTTCATTTTGCCGATTCTTCTCAGCTCATCCTAAGAGCAATGCATATATGGTCAATAAATTTCTTTCTAGGAATTTCATTTACCTGCTGTTTCATCGAAATTCACCCTGAGATCATCGCGTATGGTGGACTGGGTAAATTTCAATCAACCAAACCTTCGAGGCCATTATGGCTCAAAGAGCCGGAGCTATCTCCATTTCTGTAGCGTGAAGTGGAACAGCCGGGCAGTGGACAGGTAAGACCTGTACGGGGAGTAGATTATCCCATCCTCCACGAGTCTCCTGTAGCAATGCTTTCATTCGCCGATGATTTAGTTCTGTTTTGGAAAATCAGAAAGTAACCTTCAGTTGAGTATTAACATTATGAACAACGAACTAAATAAAAGAGGAATGAGAGTAAATGCAAAGAAAACCAAAGCAATGATAGTAGTTAGGGAAGCTAAAATACAATCTTTAGAAAGAACCCAATATTTACAAAGAAACCAATATTTACAATTTTAGAAAGAAAGCCAATATTTACAATCTTTAGAAAAAACAAAGAAAAGTATTTACAATCTTTAGAAAGAGAACCCGTTAGAAAGAACCCCAAAGAAACCAGTTTACAATCTTTAGAAAGAACCCCAAAGAAACCAGTATTCACAATCTTTAGAAAGAACCCCAAAGAAACCAATATTTACATGCATAAAATAAGCGTGGCAGAGTGCACTTCATGATATCGGAAAGGTTTCGCTTCTACTTAACTGGCTTGATGAAGACACGTGTCTGTTTTGTTTTTTTATCTGATTGTTACCAGGTGGAGTCGGTCTTTGAGAGAAATTCCAGCCAGCAGGCGGATGCGGAAAAGTCAACCTGGTCAAGTAAGTGTCCGTGTTTTGCTGTTTGAGATGTCTTCCCCAGCTGAACCGTTGGTGGGCGGTGGGCTGGGACTTCTGCTAGGTCCTTTCACATTCTCTGCTGTTTCTGTGGGGCGGTTGGTGGGGGTTGCTGGTAGGTCCCACTTTTTTTCCTTCTATCTTTCTTTCATTTTCTTCTTGCTGTTTCTGTGAGGGTGGTTGGTGGGGTTGCTGCTAGATCCTACTTCTTTCCATGTGCTTTTTAAACAAAGACACCTTCTTTTCCATCTACTTTTCGGTGCGTCATTACTGGGTCTTACTGGTTGGTCCTGGTTCTTTGCGTGTATATATATATATTTTTTCATCTAAGCCACTTACGACGTCAAAGGAATGTGAAAACTCCCTCATTTTATTTGTTTTCTTTGTATTGTGAGGTCACTGTTTATCATGGTCAGAGTCTGCGTTAACAACATTACGTCTCTTCCTTCTCTCCCTCTCTTTCTTTACAAATTATATATTCCCTACCAAAACCTGAAATTGTAAATAATGACCGTTGCATTTTTACCAGTTTTCACAACATCCGTGTTAAATTGATAAAGTCATTCTGTAGGTGTTCTTTATTTTTTCATATTTTGTAGTGTTGGATTTATTGATTTATTTGATTATTCCTTGAACTTTATTGTGTTGTCAGTGGCCTAGTGATTAGGTTGCCGGACTTGTTATCATGAGAATTTGGGTTTGAACCGTAGCTGTGACAGGTCTGCCGTTGTGTTCCTCCTTGGGAAAAAAGACGCCTAACACACAATTTCCCATCGTTCGGCCCAGGTGTTAATGTGTACCAGCAACAGCCTGGGAGAAGAAAATAAAACCTGCGATAGAGTGGCGTCCTGTCCGGCAGGCCGTTATCGCCACCTGTTTGGCTTCTCAAAGACATTTTTAAATTTTTTATTTGTTGATCTTTTTATATATATTTTTCTCCGACACCTATTGCAGAGCTTGGTAGTGCTATTGGCGGTCTGTTTGGCAGCTCCAACGAGGACGACACGAAAATAGAGGACAAACCTGAGGTGAGGAGCTTCTTCTTGATCTTTTCAAGACATTTATTTATCTCCCTTTTGTCGAGTTGATGTTGAACGCATGTTGCATCAGGATTATTTTTTTTAAACCATCGAATTCAGAGCTTAACAAGCTAGAAAACTCCTAAGATCTCTAGGAAGAATTTCTCACTTGAATTTCCTAGCGTATTCTCTTTTTAGAATTTTCTCCTTGGACTGCTAAACTCTCAGCTCTTCGCTAACTCAGTCCAACATCCTCTTGGCTGTTCAGACATTAATACAGTTACCAACCAGTATGTAAAAACATATTAAATACATGCTTTGGCTTTGAGTCTGCAATTCTTTTTTCCCTATGTGAAGGGTTTTTTTTTTTAGGTTTTTTTACGAAACCCTGAGTGAATTGCAGAGACATTGGGGTCTCAGTCTAGAAATTATATCTAAATTTTTCCCACTGCCAGCAATCAGAATTATTTTTTTTATTTAGCCTAACAATGTTTTCTGGAATATTTCACGCCATCCATAGAAAAGATTGATATGATGAACTCTTACGGTAATTTTCTTTTGAAATGGAAACAGGATAGCATCAATCTCTGATTGCTAGAACTGTTGGAAATTAGAAAACCTCACAAGGGTTTCCTAAAATTGTTGCTATGAACCACGTCTTACTTGGGGGTCATAGCTCTCGGAATATCCTCAAATCCCGACAGGAAATTTCTCTCCTAGAGTATCCTGGTTTGTTGTTTTTTTAATGTCTTCCCTGGAAAACTCCAAAAAGTTTAAATTTATCACCGAATCGACGTAACATTTTCTTGGCTGTTAATACACTCTTGTTGCTTCTTGCTTCCTAGCTAAATGTTCTGAATAATAATAAAAAAGAAAGTTCTAAAACACAGCAACGTCCTTTCACTGCCAGAGTGATACTTTAGATCTTTGAACTTGAACATAATCTTTGAATTAAGAAAAAGTTATACTTTTTAGTTATAGCGTCGATTCTCTGAGAATTAAAAAAATCTCCTAGAAAACCTCCTTAGAGGGACTTGGCGGTCCAGAGGCAAGGTGTCAGCCTCTCAACCAAAGGTCATGGGTTCAAGCAAGCCCCAGTAAAACCCACCCCTACTGGTCCCAGGTAGGGGGAATCCACTCCCAGCCCCATCGGAGGCAGCAGGGGGTTAAAAACAAGATTCTGTATGCCGATCACAAAATTTTGTGTTCGTTATCCCTTGACTGTTTACAGGGCAGTCCGGGCATGATTAAAATATATCCTACCAAGCCCGCCCCTCCTCCTTCCCTCCCCCTCCCCCGAGATCACCTTAATTGTGCATGAGGATACGATTAAATCAGAAACCTAGAAAGCCCTGCTGGAATGTTTTAGAATTTTAGAAATACTGAGTGCTGTGTGCCCTGATCCTATTGCTGGTCCGCAAGTTGTTCCAATCTTGCATGGTGTAGCAATGACGGTTTTGTGCTTGTCGGTGTCTGCAGACCTGTCAAAACAAACAACTTTATAAAAAAAAAAGAATCCAGTTTTAGAACAGTCGGGGAATGTTTGTAGTTTGTGGTTTCTATAGCGTGAGCGGAACAAGTGACAGTAATCACTTTCTGGCCAGGACGCTAGTCTGGCGCAGGTTTTACTCCCAAGCTAGTGCTTGAACCCATTTGCACCTGGGTGGAGTAGGGAAAATGCGTGTTGATTGTCTTTCCCAAGGCCCCGGCTTTGCTAGGATTTGAACTCGGGACTTCATGATCCCGTCCGGCAGCCTAACTGCTCACACCACGCAACTTTAAAGGCATAACAAACTTTTTTTTCTTTTCTATACACAACTTTTTTTTTTATCACACAACTTCCCCTTAAAAAGCCTTCCGTCACATCACATTGTGTTGCAGAAGGTCATTTTCTGTCCCTCCCCAAGTTCATTTGAAAGCTGCGAGTTCTCTTTCTGTCTCAAGTTCATTTGCTTTCTTTTCTGAGTTTTTTTTTGTTCCTTCCATCTGTGAAAACAGACATGGAGGGGGCAAAAAAGACAACAGGATGAAGTTGTAAACGGTTATACTGGCATGGGTGTCTGAAATGACCTCTGGTCATTCTCTTGTCATGGTCTTGTCGTCATACCCCTGTCAAGATATCGCCGTATCCCTGTCAAGATATCGTCAGTCGTATCCCTGTCAAGATATCGTCAGTATCCCTGTCAAGATCTTATTGTCATACCCCTGTCACGGTCATACATATTGTCAAACGCTTGTCAAGATCATATCTCAATCCCACTCCAGTGGACATCTTGCCACTTCACTACCAATATCTGTGTGACCTACAAGCCGTAACTCAAAAAGAGCTTGCGGTGTTACCGGAAGTGAGGAGTTGCCGCAGCTGTTTGCATGAAAACAACGATTGTGTGCAAGGGGAAGCTAGTATTTTGTTTTCTTTGAACAATGAATTCACATTTACACAAGATAAGTTGTAATCCCATTGGCTATTGTTAAACTAGAACCCAAAGGTCGAAACTGCGCCATAAACCATTTAAGGAAGGTGGCTTTCATCTAAATTAAATATAGGGCCTATGCACTTCCCTGCCAATGGCGTAGGCCCCTCACTTTTTGGGCGAACGCGTCTTCCCATGACACGCTCTAAATATAGGGCTGGCACTCTTCTTCTTGAGTTAACCTACCTTATAAACCTATAAACTGTGTTTTTGGTCTACAGGCAATCTAATAGGTGTGTGAAATTTAGCTTCCGGTGCTTATTTGTTTTCTTCTTGTTTTCTTTTTTGTTTTTGTTTTTGTTTTTTTTTTTGGGTTTTTATAGGAGGCGGTTAAGTCACGGATTGATAGGGAAATTATAGATTTGATCTCACCTTCCAACGAATTAGTGGAGTTTCTCTTTTATTTAATTTTATTTGTTTATTTGTTTGTTTTTCTTTAAGTATTGAGCTTTAACAGATGGATCAATCAATTCATGGATTTATCTTTTGTGATTGGTTTTTGTTTTCCAACATTTGATTTGAATTTGATCTGTTACCGACTGGCAATTAGTTTTGCTGACAATCTTCCAAGGCATCATCTGTTCTCCATGATTTTTCTGTCTTTATTAGGAACAGATGCTCTGATACAACCATAGAGGTGGATTTGTTTTCTGAGCAATCGTTTCACACGTAGACATTATTTTTTATTGTTCTCATTGGGAAGGGGGGGTCGGTTTCTTGTTTTCGTGATTCCTCCGTTGCAACTTAAATGATTTCTCCTTTGTTCCTTGTTTTTTCTTTGCTGTTTGAGTTTTATGGGATTTTGCTTCTTTTTTTTTGTTTGTTTTTTCTTATTGTTTTAACGTTTCAGAGCTTGGATTGATTCGTGCAGATTTCTGCAGGGTAGATTCATTCTTAGAGCCTGGATGGCGTGTTTCTTCGCTCTGTTTTTTTATGTTTTGAAAATAGTGGGTTCTTTTGTGACGTTTCTTATGTTTCGTTTTTAGTTTCCTTTAGATTTGAAATGCTTTGGTTTTCAGGTTTTAAAAACAAAGAAAAATAAAGAGAAAAGGCTTTAGTTTTGTTATTATTTCTTTCTTTGCTGATATTTTTATGACTGCTTTTTCCGTGGTTGCCTGCAAAACAGGGGATGGACGACAGAGGAAAAGGCCATGATAGTATTAGCGATAGTAGTAACGACGAGTCAAAGTTGAAGGAAGGGCCCACCGCCAAACCTCCCACATCGTCGTCGTCGTCTGGCAAGGAAGGGAGAGACCAAAGGAAGAGGCGGGTGATTCTACCAAGGTCCATACAACACAAGTCTTTTCTTCTCCTTGTTCCTTCATCTCTCTCTCCCCCACTGTTTTTTTCCACCACCAAACCCTCCCCTTCTGCCCCTTTCCCTATATGCACCATAGCCAACCTATTTATCTATATATATCCACACGCCATCCTTTTCTGCCTTTTGGCTTCTTCCCTTTCTATAGGTGGTTGGTGAGAGCTGATGGTAGGTCTTACTTCTTTCTTTCACACTCTCATTTATCTTTCACATCTAGCTGTTTCCTCTAAATCCACCATGAGATCACTGTATACGAGGGGACGGGGTAAATTGCACCCAAAAAAACATCTTCTCATTCCATGTCTTCTTCTTATCATTATTATTGTTATGATAGAGTGTTTTAGAAGCTGTTGGTAGGGGTAGTTTTAAAAAAGCCTTTGCAGTTCTTTGTTTTGCATTGAGTTTGTGAGGTCGTCTTTGCTTGGTTTGTTAGATGCTGAACCTGAGTTAAAACAGATTTAAGAATTCTCAATTTCCTTTTACTGTCCTTTTCCAATTATGATTTCTACAGCAGTTTAAGCTTTTCCTACCCGCTTCTTTTTATTTGTACCAGTGGTGTACCAGTACGCTTATGTTCGTCGCAGTGGGATTGGATGTTTTAAAAAAAAAAGTATTACTATCACCTAGCTTTTCAAAGCTGTTCTCCATCGGTTATTCTTCGCAAGTTGGATACTTTTTAAAAGAATGTAAAAAAAAAGTAAAGAAAACATGAATTTCCAGCAAAAAAAACTTTGCTCTCATAATTGAGCATAAGACTTGGTTTGCTTTAAAACTCTAAAAAATGATTTCCCCCACATTCAACTGAAATTTATTACTTACAAAACAAAAAAGGGGGTGGGGGGGGATTAATTTATGACGTGAGAATGTAAAAAACGGTCAGGTGTATACAAGTGAATAGACTAAAGGTACAATTTTTACAAGAAAATCCCAAATTTTTTGTTGTTGCTTTCCTCTGGTAATCATTTATTAAATTAAGTTTCTTAAATCCTCAAAATTAAAAAGTAGAAATCCAACCAAGGTTTATTTTATTTGAGTGCTAGAGAGACACAAAACACACAGACACATTCATAGAGAGAGAGAGAGAGAGGGAGGGAATGAGAGAGAGAGAGAGAGAGAGAGGGAGGGAGGGAATGAGAGGGGAGAGAGAATGGGAGGGAAGGGAGAGAAAGGGAGAGAGAGAATTTACATCTCTCAGCGTGTGTGGTTGTGAAATTGAGTGTCTCTCCTTTCTATATACAGCCTTCCCTATTCATATCCGTGGTCTTTTGGTCCCCCCCCCCCCCCAATAATCACTGTTTTGTCAGTGGGCATACAGGAAGCTGTCTGACACTGTCAGGGCATTTCTTTATCCAGTAGAAAAAACGTTGAATTGAAATTGACTAGACTAGTGTGTGGGGACACACGACCATAAATGAAAGATCCATCAAAGAAACACGTCCTGCCTCGGGTTTGACCCCTTGGCGACAGACAGCAGACCTTATTTGTTTTCTGACAAAGATATTTGATTAAACACCTACCCACAACGTCACATCAACGGTGAAAGTCGCACTTTATTCCTCCCCCCCCCCCCCCCCCCTTTTTTAATGTTCGAAAAGCCCCTAGGCTTCGTTTAGGTAGGATTCCATGGCACAAAACCAAAAAAGAAACCAATACAAAATTACACATAGTGTATCTCTATTGGTCTAGTTTTTCACACTTGCACACAGCGTATGTCTGTCAAAATTGATGAAAACGCGCAGTATCATTTTCTTTGATTTTCTCAAAGCAAACTAAAAATGGACTTAAGGCGGTTTGCAACTTTCACCGTCGACACGTTTGTTCTGTCTTCTTTGGTGAAGTTGTCATCTATTTTTGCTTGTCACCTCTGACATTACTACTCTCATATATGGTTCCTTTTGTTTGTTTATAAAAATGCTTTACACAATTGTTTTAGTTATGATGGCTTTTTTTAACCATGAAAACCATTTTCGACTTTTTAAAAAGAAATCAAGACTATCGCCAAATCTAGAATACTAAATAGTGATACATTTTTAAAACACTGACTTATAATCATTTGTTATAATATTTACAAATATTTATGGAAGCCTTTTAAATCTTCACAAATACAGTACTTTTTACGATTCTACCTGACAGTTTTGAGAAATGTTATTCAGGGAACCCTGAGATCACCGCCACAGTGGGCAGGGTTTACTGCAAACAAACAAACACACAAACTACACAAAAACAAACAAACTAAAGCCTTTTTTTTTTTTTTTTTTATATTGAAAGGAGATAGGCATCTTTGTTAAAACTGAACTCTCTTGTTTGTTTGTTTGTTCGTTTATAGCTATAGTCATCTATTGTTTTATCTTCTTTGTTTGTTTGTTTATAGCCTAAGTCATCTATTGTTTTATTTCCTTTGTCTGTAGGAGGAATCCGTCCCTACTGAGGGAGATAGCACAGGAGACGAGACAAAGGAAGAAAAGTCGACCGAGTCAGAGACAAAGGAGAAAGATACAGAGAAGACGGACAATACAGAAGAGAAGACAGCAGAGGAAGGAAGTGACAAAAAGCCGAGCCGGAAGGGAAAGTGAGGAAGGCATTTAGTTTCCGTTTGTTGTCATTATTATTGCTTTTTAGGGGCTCGGTAGTCCAATACAAAATTATTATTATTATTATTATTATTATTATTATTATTATTTCAGTGAGACACCAACTGAAATGTGTTTTTTTTCTTTCTCTTTTCTTCCTCAGGCTGATGACTCGGCCTCTGCCAAAAAGTCCAACGACACCAAGACAGAGAAGGCTAAGGACGATAAGGAGGAGACAAAGGCCAACGTGACCAAAGTCACTACGGTCAAAGAAGAGATCAAAGCTCAGGTGCAGGTCATAGACCTCAAAGATCTGTCTGCCGACCAGCTGACTCTGTCCAAGAAAAGGTGAGTGCTGTTTGCATAGCTGCCTGCCAACCAGTACGTTTAAAACGTATTGAGTATGTTTGGTTATTTATTTACTTGGGTAATGTAAAACCACAGGGGCGTCTAGCTCATTTCAGGTATTCCCGATTAGACCCCACGTAATTGGCCGTGGTAAAACTTTGCGTCCTCAATGCAAAATCCTATAATACTTTCACATAGAACGTGAGATTGTGCATCAATGTAACTCAGTGCAAACAAAAGAAAATTGATAATATATTAATCTTGTTAAGCGCCAGTCAATAAGTTGTAAAAATAGGAACACGTAGAATATGATGTACTACTATTCCATCATTTCTAATTCTAGATCTAGTTTTTGTTATTATCATCCTGCTCCTTTTCCTTTTTCTTTTCTTATTGTTGATAATAATCATCACCACAAATGTTAGCATTATTATTTACAATATTAGAATGATTATTAACAAGAATAGAAATGGTAGTAGTAGTTATACTGCTTTTGTAATAACATTATTATTTATGAATAATGAAGTTGGGTACTCACTGCCCTTGTATTTTACAATAATTAAATAAGGGCTTCAGACTCCACACAAAAAGGTTAACACCGATCTGTTTCTGAAACAAGGGCAGATAATTTCATGCACTAAACACCCCATTGAAGCGGAGCACGCTACAAACACTACGCAAACACCCACACAAACACACACACGCACACATTCACATTAAAAATACATAAGTTACAATGACGGTGATATCACGCCAATATACCACAGAGTAACAATATAATTGAAACTTAAGAAAAATCTTAAAACCCATCGCCTTAACAGTAAATATTTGAATTTCAATGTATTTTCTTTCATTGAGTTGTTTTTTTAGATGTTGGCATGGCATTATGGGGGAAAAACTATGTTTTAGCTTTCAAGCTTTTGAACCGTTTGCCGGGATGGAGAATTTGGAATAAACGATTAGCTGGGTGGGAGTGTTTGATAGTATCCCACTTGGTGAGATCACCTGTGGGTAAAAGCAAATCAGACCAAATCAAAATCACCCAATTTTGTTGTTTTGTTTTTTATTTCAATGGGTTTTCTTTCTTCTCGGATAGTAATCCCCGTAAAAATTTCTTGTTTCCCCCTCCCCACACTCATGCGGATGGTTGATGGGCGTTGCTGGTAGGTCTTACTTCTTTCCTTCACTTCTTTCACTTATCTTTCATCTCGCTATTTCCTCTTAGTTCACCCTGAGATCACCGCAATGGTGAACAGGATAAATTTTCAAAGTAACAAAATGTCTTCCTCTCACAGGCTGTCGGATTTGCAGTCTCGTGACAGGGAGAAGAGGCAAATGGAGAAGGTCAAGAACGAGCTGGAGTCGTTCATCTTTGACCTACAAGACAAGCTGGAGAGTGAGGACGGCCCTCATGCTCGCTGCGCCTCGCAGGAGGAAAAGTCCAAGCTGCTGCAGTCGCTGTCCGAGGGGTCCGACTGGCTGTACGAACAAGGCGACGACACCAAAAAAGAGGCAAGGCATTCTTGTTCATCTAGTTACACTCTTAACTATCAGAGCTTTTTCTTTCCTTCTTTCTTTTTTTTTTTTTCTCTTTTTTCTTTTTCTTCGGTTCTTTTGTTTCCTTTTTGGGTTTTTTCTCTCTACATGCCATGGCGTTTTATCAAAAACAGAGAAAAAACCTTGGAATTCATTGTTGAAATAGGTCGTGAAATTAGTCATCATCAACCGTCATTGTGGAACCAACTGGATTATCTTGTCGTAAACTCTGTTCGGACGTAATTGGTTTTAGGTCAGGTTTCCAGTGCTGGGCGTGACTTACAAATGTGCTTTCCGATGGTTTATTATGTTTATCTTAGCATGACGTATGTAAGCATGACATATTACGTATCAAAAGGAAGAGAATTGAAAAAGGAATAGGAACTAAAAACAAATGTATAAGGGGTGTTAAGTGTTGATGTTGTATCGGAATAAACATTTTCTGTTTTGAAATGTGTCTCCTCACCGAGGCCTGACTTGAGATTTAGAACAGCTATCTACTATTTTATCCTTTACTACGTACTTACTCCGTTCACGTCCAGATGGCCTGATTTTCATTTGAAGGTACAGTTTTGAAATGTCTCTCCTCACCAAGGCCTGACTTGAGATTTAGAACAGTTATCTACTATTTTATCCTTTACTACATACTTACTCCGTTCACTTCCAGATGTCCTGATTTTCATTTGAAGGGACAGTTTTAATATTTGTGCGAGTTATGAATTTTTTTAATGGTTGAAGTATGGGCCTGTTTCTCTAAATCTATAGTCAATATATCTCTTAGTATATCAAGACTAGATCTAGATCTAACGTCTAGAGATTTCTGTTGCTGACTGGCGCTCGGAATCACTACACTTCTATCAATTTCACCACAAGCAGACCTAAACCTACCTTCTTCCGTGACTATAATTAATTGACTGGTAACGTTCAACTGATTTTTTTTTTTTTTACTATAATTAATGACTGGTAACGTTCAACTGATTTTTTTACTATAATTAATGACTGGTAATGTTCAACTGATTTTTTGTTACTATAATTAATTGACTGGTAACGTTCAACTGTTTTTTTTTCTTTCTATAATTAATTGACTTTTTTTTTTCCGTAGACAGTTTTTTTGCATAATAGAAGAGAATGGAATGTCAGCCGACATTGTTTACCTAACCTGATCAGCTGACCGAAAGGTAGAAGTGAAAAAACGTGCATAGAATTAATTAGAAACAAAGACTAAATAATTGGCCGGAGGAATTTGAAAATTCGTTCAGGTTTTGTTATGCACAACATCGGTGGAAACAAAACAAACTTTGAGGTGACCTTGAGTTGCCGATATAGCTGTCGTACATCCCTCAAGAGGGGCTTCCGTTATGGACATATCGGGGATACGTCCCACAACGGGTGGCTTCCGTCATGGAGATATCTTTGATACGATTGAAAAGAGACTATTTTTATATTTCTTCTTCTTCTTCTTCTTCTTCTTCTTCTTCTTCTTCTTCTTCTTCTTCTTCTTCTTCTTCTTCTTCTTCTTCTTCTTCTTCTTCTTCTTCTTCTTCTTCTTCTTTTTCTTCTTTTTCTTCTTCTTCTTCTTCTTCTTCTTCTTCTTTTCTTCTTCTTCTTCTTCTTCTTCTTTTTTCTTCTTCTTTTTCTTCTTCTTTCTTCTTCTTCTCTCCCTCTTCCTCTTCCTCTTCCTCTCCCTCTCCCTCTTCCTCTTCCTCTTCCTCTTCTTCTTTTTCTTTTTCTTCTTCCTCCTGATATAAACTATTATACTAAGGAAAAATATTAAATCACAGACTACTGTATGAACTATGTCACTTAAGTTAAGCCCTCCCCCGCCTTCTTATTTTTTCCAGCGTGGTCATTGGGTACACTTGCTTTGTGTTGGATGATGAGTTAATTCTTTACATGTGCTCTTTTGTTTTTCCCTTCTATCCCCCCCTCCCCCTCCCTGCCCAAATCAGGATTTCTCTGCCAAATTGAAATCGCTGACAGACGCCAGCAAGAACTTGTTCAAGCGCGTGTTTGAGTTCGAGGAGCGGCCCAGGGCCATGGAGGCCCTGAAGAACGTGCTGAATCAGACCACTGTCTTCTTCCAGACTGTCAAGAACATGAGTGACCTGGAGGACCCCATCTTTACGGAGGTGGAGATGAACACCTTGGAAAAGCTCATCAATGAGACCGTAGTAGCGTCCATGCTTTTTTTTCAATACATTTTTCTCCGCCCCTAACGTCTCTTTCTTTCAACCTTCTTATTGTTTTTTTTTAGCATACCAACTTGTTTTGATATAAATTCACCTAGCTTCTCACCTAATCACCCCCATCTGGCTAAAGTCCCAGGCTTGGGGCAGAGTCAAGGCATACTGTATTAGTCATTGACATGTTGTCACGAAAAGTCGATGAAGATGATTCCATTCTCACTCTCTCTGTCTCTCTGTCTCTCTGTCTCTCTGTCTCTCTCTCTCTCTCTCTCTCTCTCTCTCTCTCTCTCTCTCTCTCTCTCTCTCTCTCTCTCTCTCTCTCTCTCTCTCTCTCTCTCTCTCTCTCTCTCTCTCCCTCTCTCCCTCTCTCCCTCTCCCTCTCCCTCTCTCTCTCTCTCTCTCTCTCTCTCTCTCTCTTTCTCTCTACTGCCCCTTCTCTCCCATCCGTCTTCCCTGCCTCCCTCTCTCTCACTCTCTAATGACTTTCCCGTCAATTTTTAGGAATGGAGAGGCAACAAGGTGGCAGAGCAAGACAAACTGAAGCCGTTTGAAACACCCGTCTTGCTCAGTGAGGACATAGCCGTGAAAATTGCGGCCTTGGACAGGGAGATGCGGTACCTTATCAACAAAGCCAAAGTAAGTTACACGCAAGATTTGTTGTTATATACACATAGCTACCAGCCGTTACATGAAGAAAGTGTTAGGTACGCTTTTTTGGGCTTTGAGTCCGTAAGTCTGTATTTACCGTTTTTGCTTAAAGAAACCCTAGTTAATCGCCAACTGTGGCAACACTGAGGTCACCTGGCTTCTGCCGACACTGCTCGTCGCTTTGGCCCTTCGCTGTGTGATGCAAGGGGTGTTGCGTGTTAGTGTGTATGTAAACACGCACACAGGCATCGGATATAGAGGAGAAAGAAAGAAAAAATGGTCATTTTGACGTATGTTTTCACAACAGTGCACATCTAAACCTAGATTTATAATCCTCTTTACATTAGTAGCAATGCCAGAGATTGTCCAAAGAATAAGGGGGCTGCTACAACAAGGGAAATCTGTCTGAAGCGTTTGTTTTGTGTTATTTTCTGTTGATTTTTTTACTTACATTTTGCCCGAATGTATATTTTTTACACTAAAATTCTATCTCCTTCGCCATTTACCGAACGATTTGTATTACATATGGCACACAGGTTCCTCTTGTCAATGTCAATAGAATGACATCAATTTTTTAAATATATTGTAAACTTTTTGAGAAATTATTTTTTGTTGTAATAAAAATGCCGTTTTTGTACATTCACGAAATATAGTACTTTCAAAAGTTCATTAAAAAAAAACCTATCCAAAAAACCGACATCGCTCTTTAGATATTGAATGGAAAAGTAGATCTGCCTAGGTTTTGAGTGATTTTATTCATAAGTAAGTACTATGCGTTCGTTCTAGCCAGGAGGTGATTATTGTCACCTGTTCCACTTGACGCTATAGAAACCAGGATAAGCTCCGGCTCTGTAGGCCTTAAAAGGGCTTTGAAGGAACTTTACTTAAGACGATACATTCTGTTGTAGAATTTATGGAGGTCTGGTGTGAAAGCCCTGTTCTGCTGCTTACTCCGCCAACCGTTTTTCCATTAAAGTATGATTTTGGACTAGCCTGTTTTTAGTCAAGAGTATTCTAAACTTAACGTTACTTAGATCTGTGTGTTTGGTTGTTTTTTTTAACTATGTTTTATATGACGTGGAAATTGGTTTAGTTTGCCACGATGCTGTGATGGAAACTCCAGACGCGTATTTCAGACCTTGTGTGTTAAGTGTGCTGTTTTCATGCTTTCCATTCAAGAATTACCGACCCAAGCCCAAACCCAAAAGAAGAGAAGAAAAGTGAAGGCAACGAGACCAGCACAAAAGACAAAACAAGTTCCAACGAGACCAGCACCAAGACTCCTGAAAAGACACAAGGTAAATTTGAGTTGCAGCATTTCCAAATGTACGCCAATTTCCCCCGAACGGTCGGTCGTGTCTAGTTAACGAATGCTGCCAGTACGTCCTATTTTTTTTTTCCTTCCATATTTCTTTTCTCACCTGTGTGTGGCAAGTGGCACCTGGCATGACGTGCTGGAAGGTCCTACTTCTTTCCCTTCATTTCTGTTTTTCTCACCTGTGTGGGACACCTGGCACAACGGGCTGGAAGGTCCTACTTCTTTCCCTTCATTTCTGTTTTTCTCACCTGTGTGGGACACCTGGCACAACGGGCTGGAAGGTCCTACTTCTTTCCCTTCATTTCCGTTTTCTCACCTGTGTGGGACACCTGGCACAACGGGGTGGAAGGTCCTACTTCTTTCCCTTCATTTCTGTTTTTCTCACCTGTGTGGGACACCTGGCACAACGGGTGGAAGGTCCTACTTCTTTCCCTTCATTTCCGTTTTTCTCACCTGTGTGGGACAGGTGGCACAACGGGTTGGAAGGTCCTACTTCTTTCCCTTCATTTCTGTTTTTCTCACCTGTGTGGGACACCTGGCATGATGTGCTGGAAGGTCCTACTTCTTTCCCTTCATTTCCGTTTTTCTCACCTGTGTGGGACACCTGGCATGACGTGCTGGAAGGTCCTACTTCTTTCCCTTCATTTCCGTTTTTCTCACCTGTGTGGGA
Organism: Doris montereyensis; assembly: GCA_037039925.1. Classification (NCBI taxonomy): domain Eukaryota; kingdom Metazoa; phylum Mollusca; class Gastropoda; order Nudibranchia; family Dorididae; genus Doris; species Doris montereyensis. Next base: position 38,476 of record JAXRKP010000420.1, read on the forward strand.
CACCTAACACAACGGGTGGGAAGGTCCTACTTCTTTCCTTTCATTTCCGTTTTTCTCACCTGAGTTGGGGCACCTGGCATGACGTGCTGGAAGGTCCTACTTCTTTCCTTTCACTCTTTCACATGGCTTTCGTGTTGCTCTCTCAACTGTCGATTCACTATGCAATTACCGCACATAATGGACAGTAAATTCCGATGAAAAACATTTTTTTAAAACCCCAGAAGACATGTTACGCAGAGATTACGGTATACTGTGGACGTCAAGTTTCGATGAAACAAGCATCATAAGGCAAAACGTGGTGGCCTTTTTTAGATTTGACTTGTTAGAATTTGAAGACCGTTGTTTGGTTTCAGAGGTGTAAGTAGGTATATTGTCTAGCTGCGTTGTTAAAGTTCTTGGGTCATGGGCCGTTTTTCGGAAGCCCAGTGGAAATTAGAGAGATCTGCCATTCTTAAAAACGATTTTGACTCGTTACAACGATTGCAAAGATTGAAACCGGAGCAAAACTAACTTGTGTGCATGACTTGGTCGTCTGAACCGACACTGTCACAAAAAGATACGCACATTATCATATCTCAAAACTAAAAGGTACAAAAAGGCCAAAATCAGGAAAATAAAATCTCCGTACCTTGATTTATTGACTGCAACAGAATCAGTAAAAAGTCAGTTGGAAAGAACTCACTCACAGTAACAAAACAAAACGGCTGTTTGAAATAATGAGCCATAAGTCATTGAAAGAATTTTAAGTCACATAGGGACAATACGTTATGTGGACGTAAATGATTCGTTACCTGGAGTTGTTTGCTTCTTTTGTTGGTTTGTTTTGTTGTTTTGTTTTGGACAGTATTGTTGAGCTACACAGCAAAGGGAATGATTCATGTCATGTTTTCTGGAGTTGTTTGCTTCTTTTGTTGGTTTGTTTTTGTTGTTTTGTTTTGGGAAAAATTTTTTTTTAGGATCCACAGCTAAGGTTATCCATACTGGTAGGATTTTTAAAATTGTTTCATCACAGCAAAGGGATCTTTTCACAGATAGGTTTGTGAAAGTCTACTGTCGATCAGATGAAAAACCTTTGCAGGAAGACCATACTTGAACTTCATCTTTGCTTTCTAAATAGTTGTGAATAATACGAAGGAGCCACAGTGGAGTGAAGTCAAAGGCGAAATATGACAATAAGTGACAACTCCACTAATAAAGACAGAGCAAACACGTGACGTTTGAAAGTATAACCCTTCGTCAGACAACAAAACGAGAAATATTTAGAATCTAGATCTAAGTAATACCTCCGGCATCACACAATGTGATGTCAGAATAAAAACATAAAGGAGAAAGAAAGAAAGAAAAAGACAGTGATGTTAAGAAACGTAGCAGTGGGGGTGTGAAAATGGAGCGAAATTGGAAGGTTCAGATCTAGAATGAAATAAAAATATGAAAATAAGTAAGTAATAAAAGGTGAGAAGGAGATAGAGAAGACAGAGAAATAGAGAGAGAGATTACGGTAGACTGTGAGAGAGTCAAGAGAGAGAGAGAGAGAGAGAGAAAGAAGATAAAAGAAAGAAAACAGGCAGGGGAAAAGAAAGGGAGAGAAGACGTGTGAGTATGGGAAACAAGAACGAAAAAATAGGATAAATGTAAGACTAGATCTATATCTCACTGGGTCTAGAAAGAAAGATAGGATAAATGTAGATTAGATCTATATCTCACTGGGTCTAGAATGAAGAAATGATAGATAATGAATGAAAGCAAGTATAAATCAAGACAAAAATTTACACTGGTCGAAATGTATATAAATTACAAATTTATCGATGTAATAAGGGTGGGTCTAGAAATTTCATAAAATGAAGAAGCTGATGCCATCCAAGGAATCAAAATCTCAAATTGCTGTGCGCCAAGATGCTTCCATTAAATGGTGAACGTAAAGAAATAAAAATACAAAATAAAATTTGTAAAAAAGTATAAAGGGTGGCAGGGGTTAGGGTGGGATAGTTTCATGGGGGTGGTTGGGGGAGCGGATGGGGTAGGGTAGAAGTACACTGAAGCTGCTAAATGTATATAAATTAAATTTCTTGGGTCATGAAATTTCATAAAATGCCAGTTAGGACTAGATCTAGCTGATGCCATAGAATCAAAATCTATTTTTCCTTGGTGATCTGCCATTCTGGTAAAAACTGTGCGCCAAGATTTTGGATAGATGCCTAAAGTATGCTACCAAGGCGGGCAAAACTGCCAGAGGGACAACTTGCCCGGGATAGGAAGGGGTGGATGGGGTTAGGGTGGGATAGTTTCATGGGGGTGGTTGGGGACACGGATGGGGTAGGGTAGAGGATGGGGTAAAGGATGGGGAAGGGGGGATGGGGTAGGGTAGAGGATGGGGTAGGGTAGAGGAAGGGTAGAGGATGGGGAAGGTCAGGGATAAATAGCGTGTGCCCGACTATGGGAGTTACTCCAAAGAAAATTATATAAATTGGTGTAAGACGTTCATACCGTCAGGTTGATTGTGCCCAATCTTACTATAAGCCGGTTCTCTAAAGACTTCCTAGACTCAGCACCGCCAGCATGACCTGAGAATGCATACTTTCAGGTCATGGGTTCCTCGATGCCCTGGTTTATTGAAATGTAAAAGGCACCGGCTTGCTTTCGCAGTATTCAATATCTCTCCTGTGATGGCCAAATCTGTTGGAGAGTTGCAAGCCAGTTTCTCCGATATAGGCCATTCCACAATGACTGCAGCGAATAGCATAAATAACATTGCGAGAGGCGCAGGAGAATTGCCCATTCACTGTCCAGGTCTGTCTAGGGAACTGAATGGTTGTGGAGCCGTCTACAAAGGGGCATGTCTTGCAGTTAGTGCGTCCACATCGGACTGTGCCCGACGGCGAGGAGTCAGTAGAGAGGCGACTGTGCACAAGGATATCCTGAAGGCTAGTGTGTCTCTTGAAGGCAATTAAAGGAAAGGAAGGAAAACACGTCTAGTCTCGTCACTAGCGCAGGTTCTTGTAGAATAGGCAGGTTCTTGCGGACGGAAGGATATATTGTTTGACACGGTGTCTGTGCGGATGGTACAAATGATGGAAGGATAAGAGGTATGCGTTTGGTCTTTTTTCGGAGGGAAAGTTACGATGTTGAGGGCGTCTGTACGGGGTACAATTTTAGCTCTCAGAAAGGCTTGACAAATGATGGCCCTATTTTTAGGAAGAAATCAAACATCTTAGGCGCTTCCTCTTGAATAAGCCAGTAGAACATCCACTTAATGGTAGCATCTTTGCAACGTGGTGGATGAGAGGATGTGTAGTGGAGATAGCTATGACTATCTGTATCTTTGTAGAATATTGTAGTTGTAACAGAGAACGGTGATGTCTAAGAAGTTAACAGTGGATGTCGACTGGGTATAAGTGAACTGGATAGGTTTGCAAAAGTTGTTTGCAAAATCAAAGAAACGGTCTAAATCAAGAGACATCGTAAGTAATCCTTATTCGACACATTATTCATCACACCAACTCTGTTTTACATCAATTTATGAAATGCAAATCCAACAAACTCACTCATCTTGACCCTCCCCAGATTTATATGGTCATTCGACCGGTTCATGCGACCATTCGATCATCGCATCAACCACTTCCTGTCACTTATTGTCATATTTCGCCTTTGCTTTCTGCAACTTTTATTTGTTTTCAAGAAAGTTAGAAAGAACAGGAAATTACTCTGGATCTGTCTTTCCTGTCTTCTGCAGAAGAGAGTCCCCCCAAAAGTGCCGATGAGGGTCCCAAGGCTGACGTTCCGGGTGACGGGGACAGAACCAGTTCGGGTAAGAGGAGACCAAAATCAAAGCGCAAAACGGCCGATACTGAAGCCAAACCAGAAGAGGAGACATTAGAGCTAGGTGATTTATCAGCATGTATCTCTTGCTTCCGGGGGCTCAGTTGTATGTTAAATCCTTGTAGCCGTAGCCGTAACGCTTGGGTTAGAGTATTTAAAGAAGTAGAAAAATGACATCTATTTTATTGCTGGCGCTGATGGTGATGGTTAATGTTGAATTACACAGCATTAAACAATTTGCTTTAGATTACGTCTAAGCTATTACCCGCTATAAGTGTAAAGGGCAGGATCCCCCCCCCCCCCCCCCCTCCTCCCCACAATTATGTGTATTATACATTTATTTATTATTTATTTATTTTAGCCCTGCTGTAAAGGAGCAAGAGAATAGTTTTACAGAATTCTTGTTCACGATGATGAGGGACAATAAAATATGAAAAATTATAAAATGTTGGAAAAGACTGTCCTCTTGGCATCTGAAACCAGAGTATTCCGATTTCTCAGCATCGACGCCATGGAGGCACAATATTGCTGTGCGTTGGCAATTTTTAGGCTCTTTTAGATCAAATGTGGATTTCTCCTCATCGCATCATCAAAAACTCAATTTTTTAGCTCTCAAAGTAAGAAAACCCCCCCCCCCCCCCCCCCCCATGCAATTTCTGCTAACATTTTGGAAAGTAGAAAAACCAAAACCCCTGGTGTGTGCGAAAACGAAGAAATTCAATTTGATAGAACCGAGTCACCTTAGAGCTGATGTGGTGGAGTAAAGTGGCATTCTGTGCTACCACGTTTTTTCTATGCCAATATTTCTGCCCTAGGTCAGTACGGGCAGATAAGCAATGTGTTTAATGATTTGCTTGTCATGATTTTTCCATGCAAACATCATGGGTTTTGTCGTTGGGTTTTTTCCTCTTGTTCGATTTTGTGAAAACGTTTTCTTTTCTTTCTTTTTTTTTTTTTTTTATAGATTTTCTATATGATTTTTATAATAGCCAATATTAAGAAATTTTGTATATTTTTGTTTTCGTTTTGAATGAATTGATTCACCATGACCACCACGCTTGTTGTTCTCACTTCCTGCACTGGCTTTGCTAAGGGCAGGTAACTTGTTCAAAATGTAAAGACGCACTCCACCGGCTGATTCTCTTGTCACCTTGCATTCATTTGTACAGAACGGAGAGTGCCAGGGGTCCACGCCGACCTGTGACCGCTTAAAAATAGCTACGTCCTGCCACTCTAGTCTTCTCCCCCCCCCTGTGTATGTACTTGTTTTCTAATAAAACCGTACTTCAATAACCGTGGTAGAGGTTGTAGAGAAGCTCCTCCCTTTGCCTAGCTGTACCCATATATCGTCATTTGTATAACATAAAAATGCCTAAGACAGATCATATTGAATTAAGAAATGCCTACGTTTAAGTCAGAATTACTTGAACGTTACCATTTCCTTCTTTTCAAAGCCCTAACAGGGTGATAACGTTTGTATTTGCCAAGCTCATATCAACATGTGTAGTCTCGGTCTTTTGAAAATGAAACTGTTAGGAAAGCTTTTTTTTTTAAAAATTTTTCAAGGTGCCCAGCTCTGACTTAAGCATTTATGTTATACCACTGACAATATATACGTCTTTTCTTCTTAATTTAATTTTTTTAATTTTCCATTTTGTTTCAACAACAATGCTGGTAATGATCCAGTCCCTGATGTAGCTGAAATATGTGATTTGGTTGGTTTTGTTTTCTGGTGTCTTTTGTTCTTGTTTTTGTTTCCGATGGATTATTAGTTTTCAACTCGTTCCATCAAACTTGGGTTACAATACGCTTAATTTCTCATGGCGAATTCGACAGTACATATGCATAACTGCCAATCAGTACGTAAAGACTATATATGTAAAAAAAAAATTGGGGCTTTGTGTCCGTATGTCTGTATTTACCTTGAAAAGTACGTATTTGGGGGTTAACTGTTTTTTCTTCTCTAGTCTAAGAAATCCTAAATCGAGACTGGAAAAATTGGAGTTAAAATCTGGAGATGTCATTCAGAGTTTGCAAAACTGTTGTCACATTTCACCACAAAGGCCAGCAATTTTTTTGCCAATTCAAGTTAGATTGTCAATGTTTTCATGGTGCTAGTGGAAGAATTAGTTTACGCAATGAGAGTCTGTTTTACGACTTGAAAAGGTTGGCAGCTATGCATATATACTATATATCATATGTTCTTTTGCTGTTTGCATGAGACAAAAGATTTTTTTCTTTTAAGCGGGATATATTTTCAAACTTAATTTGTATTGCATGCTTTAGGAGCAATATTCATTAACACCAATGACACTTCGTGTCTTATCACTCTACTAAGGTTTAAGAGTCTGTCACGCTTCCCCGTTTCTTTTCATATAATTATAATTCACCTTCGGTCGCAAGGTATCTTGCAAGGCATTTCTAGTATTCTAAGGCAAAATTCCTTCAAGGCCATTATAGCCCATAAAGCCAGAGCGTATCCCGTTTTCTGTGGAGTGAAGCGGACCAGGTGATGATGATCACTAGGTCCGACGCAGGTTTTTACTCCCAAGCGAAAGTGAGTGCTTGTACCCATTTGCACGCGGGTCATGTGGGGAAAATACGTGTTGAGTGTCTTTCCTAACTAGATTTCCTAGGATTCAAACCAAGTACCTCATGATTCCAAGTCAGCCAGCCTTTCCGCTCGGCCAGCGCCACACATTCTAGCATTTGGATTGGTTGAAAGCCGGGCACGAAAACAGCCACCAATTAAGTTAGTACAAGGCACGGCGGTTTGGCAAGGCCCTTTGCAGGCTCAATGTTATCTGGTTCATCCTGCCTCCATCTTTCCGTATTTGAGAAGAGAGCCCATGAAGGCTTGACTTTTTTTGCATAGAATGTTTGGAAATGGCGGTACAAAACCGTAAATCCTTTTTTTTTACTGATTTATTTTTGGCCTTTTTTTATCCTTTAAATTTTTCTGAGGGCATTATTGTTATAATTGATATTGTTGTTATTATTGTTATTATTATTATTATTATTATTATTATTATTATTATTATTATTATTACAGTAGTTACCGCTTAAATGTCCAGGGCTTGGGAAGCGGAGAAAACAAGCATTAAGGCGAAAATCGTTCAGGGACAAAAATAGGGGTGATCAAGGGATATACAAGGATAAAGCTGAGTACGGAAATGTTGCCCATGTTGGGCTATCAAAGAGTCATGTTGTCCCCATTACTTTCATCTGCTGAGTAAGGAAATGTTGACGATGGAGGGCTATCAAAGAGTCATGTTGTCTCCATTAATTTCATCTGTTGAATAAGGAAATGTTGACGATGGGGGCTATCAAAGAGTCATGTCGTCTCCGTTAATTTCCTTTGTTGAATGTGGAAATGTTACCCATGGGCGGCTATCAAAGAGTCATGTTGTCCTTATTACTTCCATCTGCTGAGTATGGAAATGTTGCCCATGATGGCATATCAAAGAGTCATGTTGTCCCCATTAATTTCATCTGCTGAGTATGGAAATGTTGCCCATGATGGGATATCAAAGAGTCATGTTGTCCCCATTACTTTCATCTGCTGAGTATGGAAATGTTGTGATGACAAGAAAATAAGCATGTGAAAAGGGGAGTGAGGTTGTTGTTTCCGGTATTCATTTACTCTGTAGATTTTGAGACTCGGAAACGAACACGGACATCTTTTGGGGCAAATTGTGTTCCCAACGGTTCTCAATTATAGGAACAGAGGCACTGGTTTGTCTTGCGTGAGTGACTTTGACAATTTTTATGAGGAAAACAATCGTTGGCCTTTTGCTTTTTTCTTACCTCTTTTTAGATGAAATCACTACAATTTTCCTTTTCGTTTGGTTGATTTTTAAGATGTATCTTTGTTTATTTTCTTTAGTGAACCCTGGGTCAAAACTTCTTTTTAATGCAACTTGAGTCAAAACTCCTTTTTAATGCAACTTGAGTCAAAACTCCTTTTTATGGTAACTTGAGTCAAAACTCCTTTTTATGGCACCTTGAGTCAAAACTCCTTTTTAATGCAACTTGAGTCAAGACTCCTTTTTAATGCTGCCCCTTGAGTCAAAACTCCTTTTTAATGCAACGAGTCAAAACTCCTTTTTAATGCAACAGTCAAAACTCCTTTTTAATGCAACGAGTCAAAACTCCTTCATTTGAATTAACTTTGTGTCAAATTACTTTTTTCTATGTTATATTTTTTTTTTTATGAAGCTTGTGTGTCAATTGGATCAAACATCTTTATAATTTTCAACTTTGAGTCAAAACTCCTTTCTTTTTTTTTTATAAACTGAGTTAAAACTAGTTTGTAATGGTCGGTGTTGCTTGCTAGACGCCGATTGTTGGTGAGTACGGCTGGTAAGTCCTCGTTCTTTCTTTTCTTTAGTTATCATCTGCTATTATTTTTTAATTTTTCTGTTGTGTAATCCAGTCTGAGAGGTCACCTCATGTAATGAAATCTGGTGAATTGAGGTGGTGAACTTGTGAGTTTCAAGTCTAATGAAATCTGGTGAATTGAGGCGGTGAGCTTGTGAGTTTCAAGTCTAATGAAATCTGGTGAATTGGGGTGGTGAACTTGTGAGTTTCAAGTCTAATGAAATCTGGGAATTGAGTTTCAAGGTGAATCTTGTGAGTTTCAAGTCTAATGAAATCTGGTGAATTGAGGCGGTGAACTTGTGAGTTTGAAGTCTAATGAAATCTGGGGAATTGAGGCGGTGAACCCCAAGTTGTCCAATAAAATTTGGTCAATTGAGGCGGTGAACCCATGGGTTTGAAGTCCAATAAAATCTGGTGAATTGAGGCGGTGAACCCATGGGTTTGAAGTCCAATAAAATCTGGTGAATTGAGGCGGTGAACCCATGGGTTTGAAGTCCAATAAAATCTGGTGAATTGAGGCGGTGAACCCATGGGTTTAGAGTCCGATAAAATCTGGTGAATTGAGGCGGTGAACCCATGGGTTTAGAGTCCGATAAAATCTGGTGAATTGAGGCGGTGAACCCATGGGTTTGAAGTCCAATAAAATCTGGTGAATTGAGGCGTTGAACCCATGAGTTTGAAGTCCAATAAAATCTGGTGAATTGAGGCGGTGAACCCATGGGTTTGAAGTCCAATCAAATCTGGTGAATTGAGGCGTTGAACCCATGGGTTTGAAGTCCAATCAAATCTGGTGAATTGAGGCGTTGAACCCATGGGTTTGAAGTCCGATAAAATCTGGTGAATTGAGGCGGTGAACCCATGGGTTTGAAGTCCGATAAAATCTGTTGAATTGAGGCGGTGAACCCTTGGGTTTGAAGTCCAATCAAATCTGGTGAATTGAGGCGGTGAACCCACTCATAAAAAGTGGTAGACTCTACTTCTTCCCTTTCCTTTTTTCACTCATCTTTCATCTTGCTGTTTCCTCAAAATCACCACACATGTTGGATAGTAAGTTTCAACCAAACAAACGAACTGTTAGTTCTTTTCATGTCTTGAAATGGTTTGTTGTCATGATTATGAATGTGAAGGGCATGTATGAGGTAACCAAGAGCTTAGAGCATCGAGGCCTCACTGTGATTTAATGACAGAACGTTGCGACAGCTTGGTCTCATTGACCCACTTCGGTGTCAAACCGTTTTGATTTCAGTGTGGATTTGGCCACAGTCCTTTCTTTTTTGCTTTTAGTGTTTTGGATCAGCTCTGATGGGAAATTCCAATATTGTTGGTATGTTCTACTTCTGTCTTTCACTCTTTTTGTGCTTGTTTTTACATCGGACTCGCGTCTTGTCGTTTCCTTCCACTTCGCTTCACTCTGAGACCGCCGCATGTGGTGAACGGTATGAATTACAAGATCGATTGACACTCGTGATAGCAATTTCTTTATTCTCATAAATTTGTTATCATTCAAGATACCATAACTGTTGATATTTCGTTTATTTTTGTTCATGTCCTCTCGCTCTCTCTCTCTTTCTCTCCAGACGACTCGTCATCAGGCAAAGATAAGAAAGAGGAGGAACCGAAGGAGGAGGAAAGTAAAAAGCCGGAAAACGACAAGACAGACAAAGACCAGGATGAGCATGTGGAGTTATAACATTGGATGTTTTTAGGACATTGTCAACTTTTTCCATCATAAATCATCATCATCATCATCATCAGTATCATCATCATCATCATCATCACCCCTCCACAGCATTTGACTCACATCATATCAAATCATTCATTAGGTGTCCACTTTACTCATTCATCCATTGCCTGTCCATTCCTCCACCGTCACTCACATATTTATTCATCTATTCATTCATCTATTTGGTTATTATTGCCTGTCCATTTGCCCGTTAGAAGAAGGTCATTGACTTGTAATCTCTTGTTGTTTAAATTGGTTTATACGACTACCTAGATAGTGCATAGATAGTGCACATTGCCAAATTATACTGCTACCTAGATAGTGCACATGCCTGGGAGGGGGGGGATGTGGATGCCTGTAGCTCAGTCGATAGAGTTAGAGTGTGTTGACTACCATGCGGGAGGTCAAAGTTTGATCTCAATTTTTGGGCAAATTTTCTTGCCCCTCCGTGGACCCAGCAGCGAAATGGGATGCTGTAGCCAGGTCTACCTCAGACAGACTCTGTGAAAATGAAGGAGGCATGAAAAGCAATGGCAAACTGTGACACTGTGGCCGCGTGCCTAGGAAAAGTCAGGACTCTACCCTCCTGAGTACCCCTACGTTCCAACTCCTGAGTGTGGGGGACGACTTTCTTTATTTACTCTAGTTGGCTTTACAGTGGGGGGGGTTTGTGGTAGGTGTGTCTTTGGGTTTTTCTTTCATTTTTTACTGTCTTAATCATCGCTATTTCACATTTCTTTCATCTGGCTGTATCCTCTTGTTTGAAAGACTTTGAGGTCACTGCATCTGGTGGCTTGGGTAAGTTCTGATGAAATGAACAAACCTCTCTGCTTTTTGAAGAGATAACAGTGTTATAAAGTAGAAAGGGCTAACGTGACGTGAGAGCTGATCATTCGTTGATGGGGTGGGGGGGGGGGGGGGTGAGAATGGAGAATGATGGGCACGTTGACCTTGCAGCTTTAATGTGTAAAGTTAACACGACGGGCAAAATATGTATGTTTCTAGCGCTTTCATTTAAAATTCAAAATGATGAATGGCTGTCTTCATTCGTCACATGTTCAACACCCTATCTGTTGCCTTCATTCGTCACTTGTTCAAAACCCTATCTGTTGCCTTCATTCGTCACATGTTCAACATGCTATCTGTTGCCTTCATTCGTCACATGTTCAACACCCTATCTGTTGCCTTCATTCGTCACATGTTCAACACCCTATCTGTTGCCTTCATTCGTCACATGTTCAAAAACCCTATCTGTTGCCTTCATTCGTCACATGTTCAACACCCTATCTGTTACCTTCATTCGTCACATGTTCAAAACCCTATCTATTGCCTTCATTCGTCGCATGTTCAACACCCTATCTGTTGCCTTCATTCGTCACATGTTCAACACCCTATCTGTTGCCTTCATTCGTCACATGTTCAAAAACCCTATCTGTTGCCTTCATTCGTCGCATGTTCAACACCCTATCTGTTGCCTTCATTCGTCACATGTTCAACACCCTATCTGTTGCCTTCATTCGTCACATGTTCCAAAACCCCTCTCTGTTGCATTCATGAGTCTCTTGTGATAAATTTTCTAAAAATTGTTTGTGTGCAACAGGTCCTACCGCATATCGCCGCCCTCAGGCTGTAGCGGTGTATTAGACGCTTAACCCCCCCCCACCCCGCTTTGTAAAGGAAAATCTTTGTCTCAATCGTATACGCGTCAGTTAAGGCATACGCACTAACACTTTAAATCAAAACTGAAAGCTCCTGACACTAATTACAGGAATTTATATAATGAGTGGCGATGCGATAGGAATACACCGATACGTGTATTTACCCACGGAAGGAGAAAGCATGTGCCGAAAAGAGAAGAGAAACCTAATCGCAAAGAAAGCCGACGACGTATCGTTCCCCCCATCCGCCCTTAGTTCCATTACCACCACCACCACCACCACCCCAAACCTCCACCCCCTCTTCCCTTGCCATGCCTCACCGCCTCTCCGATTATTTATTTATTTATTTTTGTTTGTTTCTATTTCTTCGATGGTCACACACTCACACTCACACACACACACAGCGGAATCACCACGGGGCTGGATGAAAGCTGGGCTAATTTGATTTGTTTTTCTCTCTGTCCCTTATTATTGTGTCTTAGTGCTAGGCTACGGTAAACGGTATCGTGATGCGAAGAAGACGTGTACACAGCGGGACCCACACCGCTACTACTAGTCACCACTGTAAGTAAACGAAATTCTGTCCTACACGCGATGATGTACGGTAAGGTGATTAAGTTGAATCTTTTTCGGGAAGGAAGCAGAAACCAGCACGTTTGTGTATACCTCAGATAAGACGCGGGTAGACGTAAGATATAAAATACAAGTGCGTCCTGTATGCGGTGACATGCGGTACTTCTCCCCCCCCTCCTCCCTCACTCTTCGGCTTATCCTTCATTCACCCTGTCGGCCGTTTCCTCTTGATTTGCCCTGATATCACCGCATATGGTGGATGGGGTAAATTTCAATGACACAAACAAGGAAATGAGAGTTGAAGAGAGAGAAAAAAAAAGGAGGCGGGGGGGGGGGGGGGTTCTTTTTCTTTCTATTTAATCAATATTATTTCTTTCTTCTCTTCGATAGGTTGTATGCTGGCTTACTGGGGGAAAAGGAAAAGATAGAGAGGGAGAGAGAGTATGGGAGTAGGAATCGAGATAGATGAGAGTGGATTGGACCGTCATCCTTGTTATCATCGGGGAGTTTCATCTCCCACTATGTCACATACTTCTTATATTTCTGTTCTCACTCAATAAACACAATAATGTGATGACTGAATGAATATTGAAACATAACAACTTTGTTATTGTCATTGTAATTGCTGCAACGATAATGATTATTGAAAACAATTTTATGGCCACAGAGGAATGTATCAGAAATAATGATTATAATCATTACTATTATTATTATGATTATTATTATTATTATTATTATCATTATTAATATTATTATTAATGTGTGAGAACTATGTTGAACTCAGGACGGGCATACAGACAGATCAAGTATATGTTGTAGTCGAACATGTTATGTCATCACAATGAGTGATTGTCTATGTTGAACTCAGGACAGACACGGACAGATCAAGTGAGGTTGTAGTTGAACATGTTATGTCATCACAATGAGTGATTGTATGTTGAACTCAGGACAGGGCACACAGACAGATAAAGTGTATATGTTGTAGTTGAACATGTTATGTCATCGCAATGAGTGATGAGAACTATGTTGAACTCAGGACAGGGGCACACAGACAGATAAAGTGTATATGTTGTAGTCGAACATGTTATGTCATCGCAATGAGTGTTGTGAGAACTATGTTGAACTCAGGACAGGAGCACACAGACAGATCAAGTGTATATGTTGTAGTTGAACATGTTATGTCATCGCAATGAGTGATTGTGAGAACTATGTTGAACTCAGGACAGGGGCACACAGACAGATCAAGTGTATATGTTGTAGTTGAACATGTTATGTCATCGCAATGAGTGATTGCGTTGAACTCAGTTAAAGGATCAATATGTTGTAGTTGAACATGTTATGTCTCGGTATTGCGTTGGTAAAGGATGAGGGGACTCGGTAGTCCTGGAAAGCCATTGGCCTCTCAACCGAAATGTCGCGGGTTCAAACCCCGGCAGGTTGAACTTTTTTTCTCTCTAGTATAACTAACTTACCCTCCCGGTTGAGGTATGGTGGATAGACACCTAGTCCCATCGGAGACGGACGATAACAAGACGTGCAGATCACGCCACTTTGTGCACGATAAAGATCCTTTGGCTGCTTACACTTACAGGGCAGTCGGGGCAAAATTTAAAGTCGTACCAAAACACCTCTGAGATCACCTTGGACGTGGACGTGGGTAAAATCAAACCAAGTCAAAATCAATCAAAGATTTGGAAGGAAAATTTGCAGTTCACATTCAGGTTGTCCCGGGATCCTTGTCCCTCCGACTAGAATTCGGTGGGTAACATTCGGGGCGAGACCCTACGTTCTACGGACCTGGTAAATGCCTGTGGAAGTTATTCCTACCCACAATGCCCCTGAGGGCCTGGGCTTTCTTCATCATTTTATTTCCACACAATGTTATTATTGTTCCTTTTCAATCTTCTGATTATTTTGTTGTTGTTGTTTTTAAAGCAGTCTGATGATTGCTCTGAGATGGGGGGTAGGGGGCGGTATATGAGATTAAACAAAAGGTCCACATATAATATGTTCTTGACTGCTGAAAAGGAATAATAGAAAAATATGTTGAAAATTGTTTTACGTCTTAATTTCCCCCCCAAAAATCGCTGTTGGGTTGTTTTTTTTTTCCACCTTTGTCTTTTCTTGGATCTCCTCCTCATTACTATGGATACTTTTCTAAGTAAACTTTGATTTATCGTTTGTTTGTTTGTTTGTTTGTTTGACATTCTTGTGCATTATAATGAATTAATAAGGGCTTGTTAAGTTATTTTTTCTTTACGATGGATTTTCGTTTGTTTGATTTTTTTTTGTTGTCTTTCCCCTTGACGTTAAATTCAGGTCTATTGCTCGCATGCCATGTAAAAAGAAAAGGATAATTTTGTAATTCTGTGCGTTTATTGTTTTGAGATCATCATTTTCTTTGTTATTTATATTTTGCCAGTCTATTGATGATGCTTGTTGTTTTGTATTCCATACATGAATGATGTTCAGCGTGAGCGGTGATTGCTATAATTTGGTACGGTTTGTAAGCTCATTGCCAGTTGTTTCAGCTACTGTTGTCTAGACAGCACGGGAAACTCGTTCTTAATCTTATATTTGTTTGCCGAGTAACAAAGGCAGAAAAATGAAAGGAAAATCAAATGAATTGAAAATGGTGTTGGCAAGAAAAGTTTGAATTGACGTGGATGGACGATAGTTGATTTCATGGAAGCCTGTAGACTCACTCGGAGAACAAATATATAAGAACATTGAGAGTAGACTGAGTGTGGGGTTCGAGGAGACATGCCTGAGTGAGAAGAGTGTTGAAGTTCAGCGAGAGAGAGAAAAGGAAGGTCGGCAACGAGGAGACATGAAGGTGACCAGGCTTCTCCAACACTGTACTGACGGTAAAGAGACGTTGCTGGACATGGCTAGGTCATGTCCTTTGTATGAACAAAGGTCGGCATCCTCTCGGGGCATTGTCGTGGGCGTCCACTAGGTGTGTGTGTGGAACAGAGGAAGACTGTGCCACTGGGTACTTGAAGATGAAATGATTATGAATGAACTTGGCAAAGCCTGGAGAGAGAGGTGCAGTGGTTGGTTCAGGGCCGGTCTGAATGGAGGAGATTTGTTGATGACTTGTGCTCCCTGGCGGATTCCCAGAGGATCGAGCGAGTGAGTAGATTCGCTAGCTCGCTCCCCTGGAGGATTCCCAGAGGATCGAGCGAGTGAGTAGATTCGCTAGCTGCTCCCCCCTCCCCTGCTAATAATGACTAAGATTCCAGCCTAAAAAACTTTGGACTTGAAATTGAAGGAGCAAACCGTACCTAAGTGGCATGTAACGGAGACAGAGCTTTGTAGAGGGGCCTGGCTAAGGCATTCACTTGGGTCTTCTTCATAGTAAGACCAAATGTTATTTCAGTCGTCAGAGAAATTGAGCAGCAGGTTTCTGTAGCAGGCCTTCAGCTGGTTGAGGCTGTGTGAGTGTGACGGTTGTCTGAGAGCTTGACTCACCCATTTCCCCTCAGGAAGAAGAACAAGAGGAGAGAAAAGGAGATGATAGTTAAATATCCTGCTGTGAAACCTGTGATTGAAAAATAAGTTTATAAGAGGTTTAATATTTAAACTTAACTATATTAGTATTTATGCATTATTTTGAAAACAAAATATTTGTATTTGAGCTTACGTTTAGGTTACTACATATAAACTGTAATATTGATTTAAACTATTTGATTCATCCAAATTATTGTCGGATAATAAATTTAAAGTGGATCAGGTTTAAAGTGGACCTTCCCCAAAATCAGTATGTTTGTATTTGCTAAGTAGATTTGGTGATGTTGTGGAAAATCAGATTTAAATTCATTTTGTAAACAACCGCATTTGCGTCTTCCTCTCTTAAAGAAATGCTCAGTAAATGTGTGAAAAATATTTCAAAGTTGGAATGGGTCATGGCATTTATTGTTGTTTGTTGGTTTTGAGTCAAAGAATTATTCTATTTGTGGAAATAAATTACGACATGAATTTGAGCTAAATAGAACTTGATCTTGTTTTCATTGAGCTTTTTAATGGTTATGTGCCCCTGTCTTTGCTGTTTGTCCCTTACAAATATGAAAAGAAAACAAAAAATTCATTGAGCACTTTAATCTAAAGAAATGAATGGGCGGAGATATTACTGCTATTATAAGGTGCTATCATTACTGCTACCACTACTATTAGCACTATTGTTGCTGCTACTGCTGCTGCTACTATTATTACTAATACTACTACTTTTACCACCACCACCACTACTACTACTACTACCATCCACGCTTACTATTATCATTACTACTACTACATGTACTACCATAACCACCACGACTACTACTACATTTACTACCATAATCACTACTACTACTACCATTACTACTGCGACTACTAGCCTAGTATTGCTACTACCAGTACTACTACTAATAATAATACATGTAATAATGATAAAATAATTTTATTACGACCTCTATGGACAACAACAAAAACAAATCCAAAACACAAACAAAATTATTATAACAATTAACACACAGAATGTCCTAAAAATATGAAAATGTTATAGATGTGAATAATTTTTTAATCTTGAACTCAATTCTAATGAAAGTTTTTAACACATAGATGTATGTGATATAGAATATTCAAAGGCATTATACTTATAGACACCAAAGTTTCAAAATGTAAAAATTACCGGAGACGGAAATAGAACATTTCTTGTAAGATAAATCATTGTCATAATAAATATGTACTGTAAGAATTAAAGTAACCCAAATAGATAAATATCAAACTAGAAGAAGATGAGGCATTGGAAAGTATGGAATTTTGATATTAACTTCCTCAATAACTAAAACAAATGCAAATGTACACAATAGGATAGACAAAAACTATTTTTTAAAGAGTAATATTTCATTCAAGAGAGATGCTCCATCCATCTTTTCATGTAACGCAAGGATATTTGCAATTTGATTGTAAATGTAAAGTCTAGCGCATTTCTTGGATGACATTATTTTTCAACTGCTTTTTGTTGAGGGAAACAGGATTGCGAAAGACTCGATCTTTCAAATATCCGCACTGAAAAAAAGTCGCAGGGGTTCAAAGCAGGAATGTTGGGACGGCCATTCAACTGGTGCTTGTTGAGAGATCAATTGGAGGCCTGGAAATTGTTTTTGTAAGGTAGTCAATCACGATATAAATTTCCAGATTAAAAATAATAATCGTGTAACTTATGAGTGACTTAGGTTTTATGACGTAGGTTTTATCATTTAGTCGTCCCCACTAAATTTGGTGCATTCAAAAATGTATTTAGACGAAAAACATTCAATAACAAGATAATTATGATAATAATAATGTACATTTCTATTGCGCACTCATCCCTAAAAGGGTAAGGCTCTAGGTGCATTACATATCTTAACTAAAATATATGCATCATATATTGTGATACACAATAGGAATTTGATACATCAAGCTACATGAAAGCAGCTTAAAAATGTGTGCAACTTATGACAAGAAAATCGACAATGCAAACAAGAAAAATAAAGGCGTTTAACAACAAATGCTGTCATGAATTCATACTCCACAAACACACACACTCACACACACACACAAACTTCTCCACATACAGGATGAAAATAGCCCTAATAAAATTGCTATTTTTCATGTAAGAAAGTAAACTTTTATAAGCTAGTTAAAAAGATATGTCTTGATGTTTTTTCTAAAAACATTTACAGAGGATTTAATCGGAATAGACGTTAAATTGCTATTGTAGTACATGTAGTGATGTTATGGTTAGACACACTCACGCTTAAGCTTCGAGAAGAGAGCGGGTGGTAAGGCTAAAGTACAAAGTGAGACAGACTCTAAAAAGATAAATGTTCTATTTATAGATCTATATAAGACAAGCCTGGATCAAATTAGAGAAGTTACGACCAGAAGAGATAGGGACAACTGTATAAAGGTTAGAGGCCAATATTAGAGACAGTTTTATTAAAGACATACTATGACTGTTTTCGATCAGTCGTTTGTTTTGCTTCATCTGAAAGCCTGAAAGGTCAATACCATAGCAACGGGGTTATATTTTTGATGCATCTTTGAGCTACTTCCGGCGTCCTTAGATTTCAATGGCGTATCGGCACAACAATGTTTTGGAGAAAGAAGTAAGCTGATCTTGTTTTTGTCTTTTTATTGCCATAACAATGTGTTCGTTTCAAGAGATCCAGAATGACAGGAAATTTGGATAAGTGGTTTTTTAGAAATCGAAATGATCTTATATTTTGAGAATGAATATCAGAGCCGGAAATCTTACTAGATTCTAGATCTAGATATATTCGTCCAGTGACATATCGTTGCAACTGAGCTTGAACACGTTACTTAGCTACTCACTTTAGTATTAGATCTAGAATTCTAGATCTAAAGGCTCATCATTGTAGATCTACTTACTTTCTAGGTCTAAATCTTAGAATTCTTAATGTATTCAACTCATTGTTTACCATATTTTTAGCTTCAAGTGAACAATTTTAAAAAATGATAGGGAACCAAACCATAGACGACTCTCTCTCTCTCTCTCTCTCTCTCTCTCTCTCTCTCTCTCTCTCTCTCTCTCTCTCTCTCTCTCTCTCTCTCTCTCTCTCTCTCTCTCTCTCTCTCTCTCTCTCTCTCTCTCTCTCTCTCTCTCTCTCTCTCTCTCTCTCTCTCTCTCTCTCTAGTCTCTCTCTCACCTCTCTCTCTCTCTCTCTCTCTCTCTCTCTCTCTCTCTCTCTCTCTCTCTCTCTCTCTCTCTCTCTCTCTCTCTCTCTCTCTCTCTCTCTCTCTCTCTCTCTCTCTCTCT
Organism: Doris montereyensis; assembly: GCA_037039925.1. Taxonomy (NCBI): domain Eukaryota; kingdom Metazoa; phylum Mollusca; class Gastropoda; order Nudibranchia; family Dorididae; genus Doris; species Doris montereyensis. The sequence continues at coordinate 57,431 of JAXRKP010000420.1, forward strand.
AAAAGCTTGCAAAGGCAATAATAAATAAGGTGTGGTCCCACCACCCGGTTAGGAATAAGAAAAATTAGTATTCCCAACACCCGATTAGGAATAAAGAATAGTCAGTGTTGGTATTAGAACTGAAGCAAAGGAGGTCTTAGTTTTAAAGCTATAGTGGCCTACAGACTGATAGGAAACATATGTTGTTATATACCATGGAGGCTATAAATAAAGAATTTACAGTCTTAGTTTCGAAAGGCTATGTTGCATTTATTCTATTATATCTATCCATATAAATCACAACAGCATTGAAAAGTGAATTTTTATGATTTTTTTTTGTAAGACCAAAGTAGTATTGTCAACACAGGTATATGCTTACAGACTCTATGTTGTTATATACATGCAGTGCAGAGCTATGTAGTAATTTACAGTGTTAGTTTCGAACTTCTAGTTTTTATATTCTCATATAAATGTACCAGCCATTGTCACCAGGTCATGGGACTCTATTGGTTTAGCGAGTGCCGCAGTCAGTGGCTCGTGGGACTGAATCAGTTAATATACAGTATCAACACGTTTTTACTGAGTCTTATATAGGCATCATATACAATACTGATGTGTTCTAGTACCAGTAGTTAAAATTAAACTCGCATGTTGACATTATGTCCTAGAAGTGTTATCCCAGAACTTTATTGACATTTTCTTCGTTTATTCACACACACAAAATGCATCAGTCTGTTCATCATGTTTTTAATGCATAGTCACAAAATAGATTGTGTAATATTCAAAAATTCAAAACCAACAGCTCTCGTTTTGCCCATTTGAAAAATTTGACAAATTCACCAAACAATGCCATCGTCCGCAAAAGAAGAAAAAGAAAAAAGAAAAGTAAGAAAGTGATTGTTTTCAGGCTCTCTAGCCTTCTTTTCAAACTAGCAGTATTGTTAGATTTCGTCTTCTGTAATATTCCTAATATTTACCTGTGGGGAAAAACCCCACAACAAAACAGTCTGTGATCAAGAATCAGTATGAAGCATTAATTTTACAATTGCCAGTGAAAATATAGTTTTTTCATTTATCATATCATTGTACTTAACCTATAGGTGAGGTAACACACATATGTTACATAATTAGTATGATAATATATTATTCTCTTCTACACTTTTCCGTCACTGTGTAGGGAGTTGAACATTCTAAAATTATTTTTGCTAGAGCTTTGTTGTAGATGGTCCACGTAGCCGTCAGGAAGAAAAAGTGACTGGTTCTGAACCTTCACAAGACATGGATACACGTGCCTTGAATATTTCCTTTATCTTTTTCTTACAATGTGTGCTGATGCTTTGTTATTAGTTAAACAAATCTATTCAAAATCATGCAATTATGTATTAGATCCTTCTCCTCTGTGCTTTTATTTATGATATGGTTGCGTCATTGTAATGGTGTAATGCTTTCATAGAGGCTGTATCTTTGTGTGTGTGTGTGTGTTAGTATGTGTGTGTGCGTGTACGTATGCGTATGTATTTATTTTCTTTCTTTCTTTATCACTTTCCATTCTACCTTCCGGTGTATGGGATTAGATGCCCAAAATTGATTTTTCTCCAGGCTGCCTTGTCGTGAGATTTTCCTTCCGTGGACGTTAAATTTCTTTGCTTTAATGCCTCTTTCATATTTTCTGCTCACTTTCTCGGAGGTCTGCCTTTTAGTCTTTTACCTTGGGTTTTAGCATTGAATATTGATTTAGCTATTCTATTACATTCTCAAACCATCTCAGCGGATTTATTCCTGTCTTAGTTTTTATGCCACTTGCTTTGGTCTGATCTTTTATTGTCATGTTTCTGATTTTGCCTCTTTTAGTTTTCCCTACTACTCTTCCTAGATATTTCATTTCAGCTGCTTGTACTCTTCTGTATTCCTTACTGTCCTGACATGCTGATGATAGTCTCTAGTATAGAAAAATAAATGACATGGAGGATTGCAAAATATTACAAAATGATCTAAACACGCTGCAAGAATGGGAGAGCAAGTGGAAAATGGAGTTTTAACCAGATTAAAATGAAAAAATAGTCAACTCAGATTATTACATACATAGCGACAAACTAAGAATAACCAACAGTGCAAAATACCTAGGAGTTATAATAGACTAAACTGCAATGGAAAGAACAACATACGGCACTATGCAGAAAAACAGATTTTAATGGCCTCTTGGCTTTCCTTAAAAGAAACCTTTACTAACTGTCCTCAAAATGTAAAAGAGAAGTGCTACAAGGCTTCAGTAAAACCAGTCTTAGATTATGGTAGCTATGTCTGGGACCCACACCATCAGACCTACATACAAGAAATTCAGAAAGTACAAAAGAATGCAGCTCACTTTGTAACTAATAACTATATACATGCACTAAAGGAAATACCAAAACCAACATGAAGCAATTGTAATTGGTGGCTTTAGAAGAACATACAGCTAGAAACAAGATTGATATTTTCTATAAGGCTACAAATGGCCAACTGTTTATTCCATTAGATCAGCTAAAATTGAATGCAATAACAACCAGATCAAGCTGTCAAACGTACATGACTCCATCTTCAAATGTTGATTT
>JAXRKP010000420.1:62500-65000 GCA_037039925.1 Doris montereyensis
TTTTTTACTGTTTGAATAAATTTTTCAACATTTGATAATTTCAGTTTTTTTAAATAGATTTTGTTATGTTTTTTTTCATTTTTTTAGCCATATTGTATGGTCGATTGAAATTCATCATTATCACTAATATTGATTTAGTAATGAAAACATTCATTTGTTTTATTTTTAGATTATGTCTTTTTATCACTTCATTCTCATCTGATAGACTGTTTGTATCAAAACATCACTCTCAACTAGCCATAGACTGTGTATCAAAACATCCTCTTACAGCCATAGACTGTATCAAAACATCACTCTTACAGCCATAGACTGTGTATGAAAACATCACCCTCATAGCTATAGACTGTGTATGAAAACATCACTCTCATAGCCATAGACTGTGTATGAAAACATCACTCTTACAGCCATAGACTGTGTATGAAAACATCATTTTCATAGCCATAGATCTGTGTATGAAAACATCACTCTCATAGCCATAGACTGTGTATCAAAACATCACTCTTACAGCCATAGACTGTGTATGAAAACATCATTCTCATAGCCATATTGTATGGTTCAGGGATTGAAAACGATTTAAAGAAGGCGTGTAAATATATCTCAACATAAAGTTAATCTTGGAGAAATACAAAGCGGAAAACAAAGATGATTATTTTCTACTTTGATGTTTTCCTTCCTTTGAGTGAACGACTTAACCGCTAGTGTTGGCTTTGTTTAAACCTTTAGCTGACTATGTTGATCCGACGCTGTAAGTTTTTGGTGTTTTTTGTTTGTTTGTTTGTTTGTATAACTGAGTGAACTGAATAAGTAAAATAGTGTATGTATTGCCACCTTTCCTCCATGTCATGTCATGTCATGTCATGTTGCACCCATTCATTCTTTAATGTCATGACATATAATTACGTAATGCATTATGTCATAACATTTCATTCACATACCATAACAGGATAATGTGTGTAAAACATAATTCTCATGATAACGAATAAACATCGGAGTTAGTTGCGTACGTGTTGGGAAATTCAATTTCCGGTTTATCCGATTCCCGTGTCCCAAAGATATTTAATGTTCAGCTGTGTGTGTGTTTTTGGTTTTTTGAGTGTATATTTCAAAGATCTAGCACTGGAGAATTCTTTAAAACAAACATTGAAAAATTTCTTTATAAACACTGAAAAATTCTTAAAAAACACTGAAGAATTCTTAAAAAACAATGAACAATTCTTTAAAAAAAACACTGAAGAATGAAAACAAAACCTCCATTAAAGATAAGAATTCTTGGAATACACTGAAGATTGTTTTTTTGTTTGTTTTGTTTGCAAAAAACATTGATCAATTTTTTTAGAAAAAACCTGAATAATTGATCATAGGATATACAAAAAAGCAATCACAACGTTTAATCAAAGACTTTGTCTTTCAAAACATTCTGTCATTAACAACAGTGATTGTGAAAACGATATTAGATATCTGGCGTGAACCACTCTACAGTTAACCTGAACCACGGTGTAGTCTCAATCTTCTCTCCATTTCGTGTATTACAACGTTTAAACTGAACCACTGTGTGTGTGCGTATGTGTGTGTGTGTTGCACCCATTCATTTCGTGTATTACAACGTTTAAACTGAACCACTGTGTACAGGCCTTTAAAACGTATGTGTGTGTGTGTTGCACCCATTCATTTCGTGTATTACAACGTTTAACCTGAACCATGTGTGTGTGTGTGTGTGTGTTGCACCCATTCATTTCGTTTATTACAACGTTTAAACTGAACCACCGTAGTGTGTGTGTGTGTGTGTTGCACCCATTCATTTCGTGTATTACAACGTTTACTCATTTCTGAACCACTGTTTGTGTGTGTGTGTGTTGCATCAATTCATTTCACGTATTACAACGTTTAACCTGAACCACTGTGTGTGTGTGTGTGTTGCACCCATTCATTTCGTGTATTACAACGTTTAACCTGAACCACCGTGTGTGTGTGTGTATTGTAACACCATTCATTTCGTGTATTACAACGTTTAACTGAACCACCGTGTGTGTGTGTGTGTGTGTGTTGCACCCATTCATTTCGTGTATTACAACGTTTAACCTGAACCACTGTGTGTGTGTGTGTGTTGCACCCATTCATTTCACGTATTACAACGTTTAACCTGAACCACTGTGTGTGTAGTGTGTGTTAAATCCTTATCAAAAATTCATTTCGTGTATTACAACGTTTAACCTGAACCACTGTGTGAATTGTGTGTGTTGTGTGTGTGTGTGGTTGCACCCATTCATTTAAATGTATTACAACGTTTAACCTGAACCACCGTAACACTGAAGCCATTGTCAAAATGTCATGTATGTTTTGTGTTGCACACATTCATTTCATGTATTACAACGTTTAACCTGAACCATAATGTGATCATGTGTGTGTTGCACACATTCATTTCATGTATTACAACGTTTAACCTGAACCAAAGATATTTGTGTTTGTGTGTATTTTTGTTGCACACATTCATTTCAGAAAA
>JAXRKP010000420.1:70000-77500 GCA_037039925.1 Doris montereyensis
TCTCTCTCTCTCTCTCTCTCTCTCTCTCTCTCTCTCTCTCTCTCTCTCTCTCTCTCTCTCTCTCTCTCTCTCTCTCTCTCTCTTTCTCTCTTTCTCTCTCCTCTCTCTCTCTCTCTCTCTCTCTCTCTCTCTCTCTCTCTCTCTCTCTCTCTCTCTCTCTCTCTCTCTCTCTCTCTCTCTCTCTCTCTCTCTCTCTCTCTCTCTCTCTCTCTCTCTCTCTCTCTGGTCTCTAATCCTCATCTCTTCCTCGAAGACATAAATCTGTGTCATCTATATTTTCAAACCTCATTTTGATACGCCAAGACCATATCGATAACACATCGTCTTCCGGTTCTGTAACAACCTTTCTCACCCTTGGTGTGACACTGCCGTCATATCTATATCATTATCTACAGCATATAATATTACGATGTTTAAGAAATGGAAATTGATGAATGTTGAATGAATGATTTATGATAAGTTGATGAATGTTTTATGAAGCTAAGCTGATTTGTCTAATTATTTTTTATGTGTTTTGTTTCACCGCACTATCTTGTATTTCCTCACTTTTGGATTTTTATATAGGACATTTCTCCTAAAATCTATACATGTAATGATTAACTTCAGTTAAATTTGTTTTTAATTTAAATGCATTCATTCATATGTTTTTTTGAACTTTTTTTCAAACGGAAATTGTGATAACACAACTATAATTTCTCTTTTTTTAAACGATTAATAAAGATGATTGAAGTGAAGAGATTGAAATGATTGAAGTTCCACTTCACTTTAAAGAAAAAAAAAAATTATGTTGCTTTACGTTATTTATAACGTATTATTAAGTTTATTATTGCCAATCGGTAGCATGAATGAAATTGACTCGTTTCAGGTCTCTCGTCTGTGACGATTTGGTTTGCCTGTAACATTGTAGCGTTGTTAGTCCGTCATGAAAGGGTAGCTCTAGTGTTGTGTCGTTTCGTTTCGTTTCTTTATTTTATTTGAACTTTTCACGCATCATTGGACGCCATAAAGATAATGATATGTGGTTTATTAGCAAAAATGGTTCAATCTACAATTTTCTTCTTCTTCTTTTAAAGAATGAAAAAAACAATTTTTCAAATTATTATTTTTTTTTTTTATTATTATTATATTTATTTTTTAGCTTTTTACGTCGGTGAACTAACTTTGCTTTGATAACGTGCAATTCTGTTTTATGATTATCAAAAAAAAAAAAAAAATCGTAGCTCTTTTCAAATTGGTGTAAAAATGACAGATCAAGTAAGAAAACTTCAGGTCATTGAGTGGTTAAACTCAATAACCTTTAGGATCAAAGAAACTAACACTTTGAATAACCATGAAGAAAGACAACGAAAAAAATGTGTGTTTTGTGAGGAGGGTCAAAGGGGGAGGTGATCATAAAGTGCAATAAAGAAAAAAAAGTCTTTGTGTCAAATTGGTGCGTATCATAACAGAGCAATAAAGAAAACAGAATTGAGTCTTTTGTCAAATTGGTGCGTATCATAACCAGTGCAATAAAGAAAACAGTGAATCGAGTCTTTGTGTCAAATTGGTGCGTATCATAACTCAGAGTCAATAAAGAAAACAGAATCTGTCTTTATGTCTGTCTTTGTCAAATTGTCAGTGCGTATCATAACCAGTGCAATAAAGAAAACAGAATCGAGTCTTTGTGTCAAATTGGTGCGTATCATAACCAGTGCAATAAAGAAACAGAATCGAGTCTTTGTCTGTCAAATTCACGCGTATCATAGATCTATCCACTTCACCAGTGCAATAAAGAAACAGAAATCGAGAAAAGTCTTTGGAATTGCGTCAAATTGAGTATCATAACCAGTGCAATAAAGAAAACAGAATCGAGTCTTTGTGTCAAATTGGTGCGTATCATAACCAGAGCAATGAAGGTCGAGGGTTCATGCTCCAGTCGATGGTTGAAAAAAATTATCGAAGTTATTTATCCAAGTAATATCTACCCACCCATCCACCTCCCCTCCGGTCCAGGTAGGTGAATCGACACTTAGACCCATCGGAGACGGATGATTAAAAGGAGGTCCGGTATGCAGACCACAACACTCTGCGCACGTTAAATGATCCCTTGACTGTTTACAGGGCAGTCCTAAAGCAAAATCTTTAGAATTCCTACCAAAAAAAAACAAACCGGACATCATCATAGTTGTGGATGGATGTGGGTAAATCAGAAATCAAATCAAATCAAATCAAATCAAATCAATTAAAATTATATCAAATCAATTCAAATCAATTCAAATCAAACCAAATCAAATCAAATCGATTCAAATCAATTAAAATTATATCAAATCAATTCAAATCAATTCAAATCAATTTAAATCAATTCAAAAAAATCAAATCAAATCTCAATAAATCCAGTCAATCAATTCAAATCAAATCAAATCAAATCAAATCAATTTTAAATCAAATCAAATCAATTCAAATCAAATCAATTCAAATCAAATCAATTCAAATCAATTCAAATCAAATCAATTCAAATCAAATCAAATCAAATCAAATCAGAAGTTTCCATACTTTCATTGATCATCCAATTTTCATTCATTCTGGAAATACGTATTTGGGTTTGGGTGGGGTTTTTTAACTTTAAAAAAAAATGTTGTTCTTTTTAACATTCCTAGCTCTCTCCTTCTTCCCTGTCAAACTTGTTCTATACCCGAGAGTGGAGTTCCTATCGTAGAGTGCTTCCAGGTGTAGCTGCTATTCCCCCCCCCCCCCACCCACCCCTCTCTTTTATTCGTTTACTAACTGGTGATTGTGGAGGATTGACGATGGGTTCATATTTGCGATCAAAGCGCGTGGTTGCAGGACCTGCTGGTAGGTCCCATCACTTTTTCCTCCTTTCTCCTCACTCACTAGCCTCACATTCCTGTCGGTGTTATGAGATAACCACATGTGGTGGACAAGGGTATCTTGCAATGACCAAAAAAAAAAGATTAAGTCGTTTGGAAATGTTTACTTGGTTTGTGATATAAAACCACCCTCAGAGAGAAGGATAATTTTAGAAGTGGACTCGAGTGCTCGTTGGAAGAGAAAGAAGACGAAAATACGAAAGCACGTCTGCAGCAGATTGCCTTTAAGTAGAAAGAATCAAAGAGAGAGAGAGAGAGAGAGAAGAGAGAAGAATTCAAAGAGAGAGAGAGAGAGAAAGAAATCAAAAGAGAAGAGAGAGTCAAAGAGGGAGATCAGATCAAATAAAATCAAATCAAATCAAGAGAGATCAGATCAGACCAGAGCAAAGAGAGAGACAGAGAGAGAGAGAGAGAGAGAGAGAGAGAGAGAGAGAGAGACAAAGGGAGGGAGAGAGAGAGAGAGAGAGAGAGAGAGAGAGAGAGAGAGATCGGAGAGAGAGAGAGAGACAGACAGACAGACGTGGAGACAGAGAGAGTGGAGAGAGAGAGTTTAATAAGAAAGGGAGAGAGAGAGACAGACAGACAGCTGGTAGGTCAAATCAATTCAAAGAGCGAGAGATTCAGAGAGAGAGAGAGAGAAAGAGAGAGACATCAGATCTTTCAGAGAAATCAAAGAGAGAGATCAGAGAGAGAAATCAGACAGATCAGAGAGAGGGGGAGAGAGAGAGGGAAGGGAGGGAGGGAGAGAGAATCAGAGAGAGAGAGAGACAAATAGACATACAGACAGCAAGACAGACAGACAGACAGATAGAGACAGAGAGAGAGAGAGAGAGAGAGAGAGAGAGAGAGAGAGAGAGAGAGAGAGAGAGAGAGAGAGAGAGAGAGAGAGAGAGAAAGAGAGAGACAGGGAGAGAGAGAGAGAGAGACAGAGAGAGAGAGAGAGAGAGAGAGAGAGAGAGAGAGAGAGAGAGAGAGAGAGAGAGAGAGAGAGAGAGAGAGAGAGAAAGAGACATACAGACAGAAAGACAGACAGTCAGACAGAGAGAGAGAGAGAGAGAGAGAGAGAGAGAGAGAGAGAGAGAAAGAGATTTACCAGTGGACGCGGTTGAAAAACGAGGACAAAGATAATCTTGACTTAATTTGATTTACTTGACTTGACTTAATTGCACAGGACGTGACACCCCCTTGCGACCCAATTACACACTGATTTCCTTAGTATAGACAGTGCCCCTCTCCGCTGTTAGGAGCGGAATGCCGTAACGCTCCCGGAAGTTGTCAGAAAATCATTGGGGTGGGCGTCCTCTTGGTATTGAGTTTCGTGAAATCTAGCTTATTTATAGCTGACATTGATCCTTGTTTGTGCTTTACCCCTGACAACAATAATCACTTAAATAATGTTACAATGCATCATTATACTACGTGTATAACTTACTTATCCTTTTCCCTCCATGTCCAGTTTTAGTGACCGACGTGACCACTCCAAGTGGCTGTCGGCCATGGCCAGTGGCTTTTGACCATGAGTCGAGCCAGTGGACCTTTGACCTCACGATCCAGCAACAACGCCAGTAGACACGGCACCATTCACACGGAAAACCCCGATCTCATCAACTCCTTACTGGAAGACGACAAGTCTTCTTCGAACGACCGCAAACATAAAATCGACCGCAAAACACCGAAGCCGCAATCGGAAGGGTCATCCGAAGAACCACCACCAGCAGCACCAGTAGCAGATAAATCTGTGACCTTTGACCCAAAGGCAAACAAAGGAAAATCTCCCAGTGTTGATAAGAAAGAAGAAAAAAGAAGAAGAAGCTGAGACGGCCAACGATCTTGACCTTGGGGTGACAGAAACGAACCGAACAAATGCGGAAGAGCGAACAGAAAGTGGTAGAGGAGAAGGGAAAATAGAGGGCGTGAAAGAAGAAGAGGAAACTCAGTCAAGGCCAGCGGAGAAAATCGATTCAGAAAATATCGCACAAGTTGAGGAAAATTCAGTGATTAAGTCAGCGACAACTGGTGAGGGAGAAACAAAAGAACCCGCTGTTAAAGATTCGGATGTCGATAATATAGTGTCGGATCAACCTGACCTGACGGCGCTTCCAAGAAAGACACAGCACAGCCGACACCCGGTGGGGAAGACAAACAGCGTTTCGTTTCAGTGAACTGGGACTCGGAAGTATTTGACGACAAAGCTCAACAGGGTGTCGGAGTGACCGAAGATCATCCAGCTGTTGAAGTCGACCCTGACCGCGGGACATTGAAGAGCGCTGCGGCTTCCACCAGCTCGGAACTTGCGGGTCTTCACTCTCCGTCCAGAAAGTCTTTGAACTTTGACCTCGGTGAAGAGGCTTTCGGGTCGGTGGACGGACAAAAAGACGGAGACACAACGCCAGTCGGCGGTGTAAGAGGCAGATACTGAAAAGGCACCAGAAGTAGAACATAAGTCGGGTCCTGGTCCCACGTACAGCGCAGTGTCGCCCAGAGCTTCTCGCTCATCACTCCACCACAACAACGCCGGAGCAGCGGCTGCGGCAGCACCGTCGTCCTCCTCAGACTAGAGGACGGCCAGCACCCGAGGTTTACAACACCGTACTCTTCACAACGACTCAAGACTCAGGGAGCGGCGGCCAAGCGGTCTACCAGCGTTGCCACCCTTGCCAAGGACAGCCTCGACTCTCACACAGCACCTGTTGAAGAGGAGGACGAGACCAAGTTCACAGTGGACAGCCTCGACCTTGACATAGAGAAAGACAGTTTGGAAGTGGACACGAGTAGAAACGATCAGATTTCTCTGCAGAAAGCAGACGAACCTGTGAAAGAGAATGTGACAGTTGGATCTGAAGAAAAGGCGAACGATTTTTCTGAAGATTCGTTGAACAATTCCAAGAACAAAACCTGGCCGCACAATGATTCAACTCAAGCAAAGGACAGCAAAGACACCCCGGTAGTTGAGCCTCAATTTCAGACGCATCGATCTGACACGGAGGACGTTATAAAGAAAGAGCAATTTAGTGTTGTGTCTGTGAGCAACAATGAGAAAGAGCTGTCTGGTCCTGAAATTTTAGACACGGAGAACAGAAGAAGAAGAAGAAGAAGAAGAAGAAGAAAAAGAAGAGGAGGGCGAAGAAGTGGAAGAAAAAGACATTGTACAACCGGTCGAATTCATTATCAAAAACGATCCCACCAAACCCGGGATCTCACGTTACTCCTCCGCCTCCGGAAGTGGGAGGAATTCAGATCATTACTTCCGTGAAAAGAGAGTCCCTCCTGCTGCCCCTTCTGTCGCCTCTATTAACAGTTCCAGACGACGATCAAGTAGAACGACGCCTTCGACAAGAAAACTGTACATAGAATCACCCACCTTCACCAAGGAGGAAGAAGGGGAATATCGATACGTGCAGAGTCGATTGGGCAATCTCGACGACAGCGGACGATTCGATACTTATCGCGAACTAGACATGGCCGCCATTCACAGTCAAGGCGGTTTTGACGGCATGCCCGCCGGTAAAATGCCGGAAAAGCGGGTGCGGTACAGGGGTGTGGACATGCAGCACGGCGAAAACAACAACAGCACCGAACACGGAGGAAGAGGTCGCGGTGAACAGGGATTCGTGAACAAAAACGTAGGTTTCAGCAGTGGAGGGTACGAAGAAAACCCCGGAAAGATCGTTCGAAACAACGCCGCTTACGATAATAACTTTTCCACGGACGAATCAGACAAAGAGAATGCCAGACGGCCACCGCATGGCCAAGGCAGTCAACATGCCAGACAACGATATGAGGGCACAGACTCGCAACAATATTCAAAACAGTATAACGCTCCACCATCCCCTCGCCAGCAGCAGCAGCAACAGCAGCATCAGAGACAAGGACCGCCACGTCCCGGCGAGGACTCTGCGTTCTACTCTAAACTGTATTCCCAGCAACAGGGCCATTCAGCCTCAGCCAACGACCAGCCTCCGTTTCAAGGTTCACAAAGGGGAGGTGACCCTCATTCTGGAATGCGTTATCAGCCACATCAACAACAGCCACCACCACCACCACCACCACAGGGTGGGCAAGATTCGAGTGACAATGACCATGAATTACTAGGGTTTGGCCATGACTGTCAACCATCACCAGCCCCGCAACAACACCACCACCACCACCACCAACACCAACAACAAGAACAGGACAACAAGCCCCCTGTCAAAGGCTTGTCCCTCCCTATGGGTCCTTCCTATGATCCAGTGGACGAGGAAGACCTGGTACGGGAAACCGAGTACCAGAAAGGACTCAGATCTAGACTCGACAGCAGTACCCGACAAGCGGTAGAAACCGTCGTTCCGCAGCTTCCGCTCAACCACGGCAGTGGCCGAGTCCAGTATCACGGTCATGATTCACACTACCATGAAGATCAACAGTTTCAAAGTCAAGGTCGACAACAAGGTCACGGCATGCATGGCCCGAGTCACGGTCAAGGTCATAATTTCTTCGATCGCACGTACGGTTCCACCAAGCACGCGCCGATGCGTTACGAAAACAAGCGAGACTTCCGCCGAGACTCTCTTGAAGAGCAAGACGACCGGGACCAGCTCATCGAAGACGGCTACGACGGGCAACCGGTTCCCGACTCTGAACGCTACCAGGACCA
>JAXRKP010000420.1:82500-105000 GCA_037039925.1 Doris montereyensis
TGTGAATCTGGGCAAAGCTAGGCATAGCGTTGTGAATCTGGGCAAAGCTAGGCATAGCGTTGTGAATCTGGGCAAAGATAGGCCCGGCGTTGTGAATCTGGGCAAAGATAGGCAAGCGTTGTGAATCTGGGCAAAGCTAGGCAAAGATAGCGTTGTGAATCTGGGCAAAGATAGGCCCAAGCTAGGCATAGCGTTGTGAATCTGGGCAAAGATAGGCCCGGCGTTGTGAATCCGGGCAAAGATAGCGTTGTGAATCTGGGCAAAGATAGGCATAGCGTTGTGAATCCGGGCAAAGATAGGCATAGCGTTGTGAATCTGGGCAAAGATAGGCCCGGCGTTGTGAATCCGGGCAAAGATAGGCCCCATGTTGTGAATCTGGGCAAAGATAGGACCGGCGTTGTGAATCTGGGCAAAGCTAGGCCCGTCGTTGTCTTCCTGGGAAAGGCACTTAAAACGCATACCCCCTCCCCCTCTCCACTCTACCCATGTGCAAATAGGTACAAGCACTAGCTAAATAAGCCAAAAGTTCCATATCAAAATAGCGTCAAAATGGCTGTCCATATCAAAATAGCTGTCCATATCAAAATGGCTGTCCATATCAAAATAGCTGTCCATATCAAAATAGCTGTCCCAAAAATGGCTGTCCATATCAAAATAGCTGTCCATATCAAATGGTTGTATCAAAATGGCTGTCCATATCAAAATGGCTGTCCATATCAAAATAGCTGTCCATATCAAAATGGCTGTCCATATCAAAATAGCTGTCCATATCAAAAATGGCTGTCCATATCAAAATAGCTGTCCATATCAAAATAGCTGTCCATATCAAAATAGCTGTCCATATCAAAATAGCTGTCCATATCAAAATGGCTGTCCATATCAAAATGGCTGTCCATATCAAAATAATATCAAAATGGCTGTCCATATCAAAATAGCTGTCCATATCAAAATGGCTGTCCATATCAAAATGGCTGTCCATATCAAAATAGCTGTCCATATCAAAATAGCTGTCCATATCAAAATAGTGTCATAGCAAAATGGCTGTCCATAGCAAAATAGCTGTCCATATCAAAATAGCTGTCCATATCAAAATGGCTGTCCATATCAAAATAGCTGTCCATATCAAAATAGCTGTCCATATCAAAATGGCTGTCCATATCAAAATAGCTGTCCATATCAAAATAGCTGTCCATATCAAAATGGCTGTCCATATCAAAATGGCTGTCCATATCAAAATGGCTCTCCATATCAAAATGGCTGTCCATATCAAAATGGCTGTCCATATCAAAATGGCTGTCCATATCAAAATGGCTGTCCATATCAAAATGGCTGTCCATATCAAAATGGATGTCCATATCAAAATGGATGTCCATATCAAAATAGCTTCCATATCAAAATGGCTGTCCATATCAAAATGGCTGTCCATATCAAAATGGCTCTCCATATCAAAATGGCTGTCCATATCAAAATGGCTGTCCATATCAAAATGGCTGTCCATATCAAAATGGCTGTCCATATCAAAATGGCTGTCCATATCAAATGGATGTCCATATCAAAATGGATGTCCATATCAAAATAGTTGTCCATATCAAAATGGCTGTCCATATCAAAATGGCTCTCCATATCAAAATATCAAAATGGTTGTCCATATCAAAATGGCTCTCCATATCAAAATGGCTCTCCATATCAAAATGGTTGTCCATATAAAAAAGCTGTCGTCCATATGAAAATGGCTCTCCATATCAAAATGGTTGTCCATATACAAAAAGCTGTCCATATCAAAATGGCTGTCCATATCAAAATGGCTGTCCATATCAAAATAGCTGTCCATATCAAAATGGCTCTCCATATCAAAATGGCTGTCCATATCAAAATGGCTGTCCATCTCCTGACTTTACATATTCTGCTGAAACAGAAAATAAAATTGCTCCTCTTCGATATAATAACAGACCGCTATTCTATCACTTGCACCGCTCGTGACTGCAATTAAGTACAAGTTAATAATCAGATGGGGCCACTTGCACCGCTCGTGACTGTTGCAATTAACAAGTTGTGTTAATCCATTTCTGATTGGCGGGCTCGAACCCACTCCGTTTTGTTGAATACCGAGTCCTTTCTATCTTGCTGCTATAAAAAAAACGTTTAGGTAATTTTACGGTTAAGCGGCGTAAAAAATGGGTCAAATGTGTACGTACTCTAAATCGGTATCGGCTTAGATCTACATATTTAGAGGTGAGAATGAAGAAATGTATCCACAATCCCTTTACCCTGAACGCCCATCCCTACCCCCACACACACACACACACCATGGTGGGGTGGGGGGTAGGGAGGGGCGTTCAGAGTAAAGGAATTGTGGATAGATTTCCTCCGTCTCACCTCTAAATATGTAGATCTAAGCCGATACCGATATAGAGTACGTACAAATTTCCAAACGTTTCTGATACTTTTTGAAATTCAAAGCTAGCAGTCGATTGACCCCCTTCCTCCCCCCCCAACACCCCCACACCCCCATTTCGTGATGACCAAAATTCACAACTGTCACTGTCGGCCAGAGGTCTCTGCTTTTGGTCTGATCAGTCTATGATAAAGAATAACAACAACAACAACAACAACAACAACAACAACAAAAGCGAGCCAATAATATGTCAGTGGCTCGGTGACAGCTCAACTGAAAGCCTTGTGGTCAGTTACGTATACCCCGTTGTCACTTCCTTAATGAAGTGAAGTTAACGCGTCAGTGAGATGTCATGTTTATAGGAATGCAATGGTAACGGCCAGTTGCCTATTTATAGATAGACGACGTTTTCTCACGTGGATGGGACCGATATGCGCGATTTCACGCCTGACTGAGCAGGCAGCTCATTTCCAAGGTCACGACCTCTTGTTTTCATGTCTTGCATTCTGACGTCCGGCAGATCCGCACAAATAACAAAGACTTTCTTAAGTCTAATGGATTGGTGCTTGACTCCGTGCTCTTGCAGGGTTTACTGGTGGGACAAAGCGTGTGTGCTTGTGTGTGTGTGTGTGTGCATTATGTAAGTATGTATGTGTGTGTATGTATGTATGTATGTATGCATGTATGTATGTATGTATATGTGTGTGCGTATGTATGTACGTATGTATGTATGTATGTATGTATGTATATATCTATGTATTTATGTATATGTACATATATGTATGTATGTGTGTATGTATGTATGTATGTATGTATGTATGTATGTATGTATATGTGTGTACGTATGTTTGTATGTGTGTATGTATGTATATGTGTGTATGTATGTATGTATGTATGTATGTATGTATGTATGTATGTATATGTGTATGTATGTATGTATGTATATAATATGTATGTATATATATCTATGTATGTGTACATGCATATGTATGTATATATGAATGTATGTATGTATGTATGTATGTATGTATATGTATGTATGTATGTATGTATGTATGTATCTTGCATGTATGTATATATCAATTATGTTTACCACATGGACATTTTTTAACTCTAATGTGTGTATTTATATGTCTCTTGTGTATTAGTATGTGTAAAAATGTATGTATATATGAATGTATGTATGGGATGGATGTGTAGATGGGTGTATGTATATGTCAATATTTAAATGAAAAAAAATGATCTTGAAATGGTTTCAAAAGAGGGCAATTATGTTTACCACATGGACATTTTTTAATGTTGTCTTTGCTCTAATTGTGTATATGTATGTATGTCTCTGTGTGTATGTATGTATGTGTGTGTGTGTGTGTGTATCCCATATTTACATGATCTTATGGTTTCGGAGTCGGTGTCAGAAATTGATCCCCCACCCCACCGCCAGAATTGAATGAATTGTGATACATTTTCCCCAAACTTTTGCTCAATTATGACATTATGTCATGTGCCGTATGTGTGGCGTCCAATCGCCACGTTGTTGGCTGCCGGACTGGGGATCATGAGGTACCGAGTTCGAATCCTAACCAAAAAAGCTAGGACCGACGCTGTGTTCCTTGGAAAAGACACATTTAAACACACTTCCTCCCCCTCCTCACTCTACCCAGGTGCGAATGGGTACAAACACAGCTTGGGAGTAAATACCCGCGTCAGACTAATCTCCTGGACAGGCGGTGGTTATTATCACTTGTTCCGCTTCACGCTATAGAAACCGGAATACGCTCCGGCTCTACTTCACTTTACATGTACCCTGTGTGGTCGTTGGACATATGGGGAGGGGGCCGAGGGTGGGGTGGCGACTGGCAGTGTTGCTGGTAGGCTTTGCTATTTTTCTTTAACTCTTTCACTTCTCTTTCATCCTACTGTTTCCTTTAAATTCACATTAAGGTCACTGCATATCTCTAAATTCATATTCAGTTCACTGTATATCTCTAAATTCACATTAAGGATTAAGGTCACTGCACATCTCTAAATTCACATTAAGGTCACTGCATATCTCTAAATTCACATTCAGTTCACTGCATATCTCTAAATTAACATTCAGTTCACTATATATCTCTAAATTCACATTAAGGTCACTGCATATCTCTAAATTCACATTAAGGTCACTGCATATCTCTAAATTCACATTAAGGTCGCTGCATACCTTTAAATTTATATTAAGGTCACTGCTTAGCTCCAAATTCACATTAAGGTCACTGCATATCGCCAACTTTTACATTAAGTTCACTGCATATCTTTAAGTTAACATTAATGTCACTGCATATCTCTAACTTTTACATTAAGTTCACTGCATATCTTTAAGTTAACATTAATGTCACTGCATATCTCTAAACATTAAGTTTGCATATCTTTAAGTTAACATTAATGTCACTGCATATCTCTACATTAAGTTCACTACATATTAAATGCACATTAAATTTCCTGCATATCTCTAAATTCATATTAAGGTCACTGCATTTCTCGAAATTCATATTGAGGTCACTGCATATCTTTAAATTCACATTAAGGTCACTGCATATCTCTAAATTCATATTAAGGTCACTGCATATCTCTAAATTCAGATTAAGGTCACTGCATATTTCTAAATTTACGTTACAGCCACTGCATATCTCTAAGTTCACATTAAGGTCAATGCATATCTCTAAATTCACATTAAGGTTATTGCATATCTCTAAATTCATATTAAGGTCACTGCATATCTGTAAGTTCATGTTACGGTCACGGCATATCTCTAAATTCACGTTACGGTCACTGCATATCTCTAAATTTACGTTACGGTCACTGCATATCTCTAAATTTACGTTACGGTCACTGCAGATCTTTAAATTCATATTAAGGTCACTGCATATCTGTAAGTTCACGTTACGGTCACTGCAGATCTCTAAATCCATGTTACGGTCACTGCATATCTCTAAATTCACGTTAAGGTCACTGCATATCTCTAAGTTCACGTTACGGTCACGGCATATCTCTAAATTCACGTTACGGTCACTGCATATCTCTAAATTCATATTAAGGTTGCATATCTGTAAGTTCACGTTACGGTCACTGCATATCTCTAAATTCACGTTACGGTCACTGCATATATCTCACGTTAAGATCACTGCATATCTCTAAATTCACGTTACGGTCACGGCATATCTCTAAATTCACGTTACGGTCACGGCATATCTCTAAGTTCGTTACGGTCACCGCATATTTCTAAATCTCTAAATTCACGTTACGGTCACGGCATATCTCTAAATTCACGTTACGGTCACGGCATATCTCTAAATTCACGTTACGGTCTCGGCATAGCTCTAAATTCACGTTACGGTCACGGCATAGCTCTAAATTCACGTTACGGTCACTGCATATCTCTAAATTCATATTAAGGTCACTGCATATCTCTAAATTCACGTTACGGTCACTGCATATCTCTAAATTTACGTTACGGTCACGGCATATCTCTAAATTCACGTTAAGGTCACTTATCTCTAAATTTACGTTAAGGCCATTTCAGATATGGTGGATGGGATAAATTTCAATAAAACAAACAAATAAACACACAAAGAAAGAAACAAAGAAACAAAGAAACAAAAGAAAGAAACAAAGAAACAAAGGAAGAAAGAAACAAACAAAGAAACAAACAAAGAAACAAACCAAAGAAACAAAGAAACAAAGGAAGAAAGAAACAAACAAAGAAACAAACAAACAAACGAACAAACAAACAAATATACAATCAAACAAACAAGCAAACAAACCATGTTTTGGACATTTTGGTCTTCAGATCCATATGACACGGCAAATTGTTTGTATGAGTTAAAAAAGAGTAGAGAAAATATTTCTGCCGCTTCTGGTGAGGGGACTGTTTTGCTTTAAGTAAAGTTCCTCCACACCATTACGCCCTATGGAGCCGGAGCATATCTCGGTTTATGTAGCGTTAAGGGGAACAGGGGATTAAAATCAGCTCCTGGACAGGACGCTAGGTTGACACAGGTAGCTAGTTACTCCCAAACGAGTATGTTTTACCGATTATTGCATCTGGGTCGAGTGGGGGGGGGGAGGGGGGATGCGAGGCAAGCGTCTCTTTCCAAGGATCCAGTTTTGCTAGGATTCGAATCCAAACTACATTGATTTAATCCCAAATGATTTGAAACGTTTCCACAAAAAAGTCACGGTCGATTAATAATTAAGTCAATGTCGTGACGTCATCGCATGACGTAGCATATCATTATCAACGCGCCCTTGTGAAAAATTTCTCTCGTAGTTGTTGTTGTTGTTGCTGTTTTTCTACTCCGTCACGGTTGTTTGACCTTTATCAAAGAGAATTTAATGAGGGCTTATCGTCTTACGGCTGAAGAGCAACGTGTACTACACAATGGCCAGTACCGTGCATCATGTCTACGCCCTTCCTAGTGCCAACACGCTGTGGTCAGTACGAAGACACGGCTGGACTGCTGCCCGCTTATTAGCACAACACACGGACGATCGATCAATGGCGTACACGTTCTTATATTCAAATTATGCCAGTCAAGCGTGACAACGTTGGATCGATTCTTCAATGAGTTGTGGTGCGCTTATTACATGTATTTTTTTCCAGACGTTGCATTGCCTCGTATCAGGGAACAACGTTGAATGATATTCGTGTCATTTCTGATTGGTTATCGATGTAAACGTTGTCATGACAATCAGAATATTGAATGAATAAAATTTTAAAAAAAAAAAAAAAATATAGTCACCATGGACTTCGTGAGTAGGTCTCACCAACAGAAAAAGTGACTTTCGAATTTACACTCCCCTCCTCCTCCTCCTCCTCCTCCTCCTCCTCCTCACCCCCACCTCACTTTTGGTGTTAAAAAGGGGGGACTCGGTAGTGCAAGAGCAAGGTGTCGGTCTTTCAACCAAAAGGTCGTAGGTTTGACCTTAAGCTCTGATGGTTGAATATTTTTTTCTCAAGTTGTTGGGTTGGTTTTTTGGGGGGTTTTTTCCCGACTAAAGAAGGTGAATCGACACCTAGTCCCTTCGGAGGTAAAAAAAAAAAAAAATAAGAGAAAAAAAAGAAGAAAAACAGAAGGTGGGCTCATGTGCACGTTAAAGATCCCTTGGCTGATAACAGGTCAATCCGGGCAACAACAACAACAACAACAACAACAACAACAATACAATATTATTTGTTTTTGTTTTAAAAAGGATACCCTACCCAAACCTCCTAAGATCCACCTTAGCTGTTGGATGTGGCTAAAATCAAATTAAAGAATTGCTGTCAACCACGTCACATTACCAGCAGCTGCTAAATGTTCTTATGACCAATGGGGTGTTCTAATTTGAATCTAGAATTGGGGTGTTCTAATTTGAGTCTAGAATTGGGGTGTTCTAATCTGAATCTAGAATTGGGGTGTTCTAATCTGAATCTAGAATTGGGGTGTTCTAATCTGAATCTAAAATTGGGATCTTCTAATTTGAATCTAGAATTGGGGTGTTCTAATCTGAATCTAGAATTGGGGTGTTCTAATCTGAATCTAGAATTGGGGTCTTCTAATCTGAATCTAGAATTGGGGTGTTCTAATCTGAATCTAGAATTGGGATGTTCTAATCTGAATCTAGAATTGGGGTGTTCTAATCTGAATCTAGAATTGGGGTCTTCTAATCTGAATCTAGAATTGGGGTGTTCTAATCTGAATCTAGAATTGGGGTGTTCTAATCTGAATCTAGAATTGGGGTGTTCTAATCTGAATCTAGAATTGGGGTCTTCTAATCTGAATCTAGAATTGGGGTGTTCTAATCTGAATCTAGAAATGGGGTGTTTTAATCTGAATCTAGAATTGGGGTGTTCTAATCTGAATCTAGAATTGGGGTGTTCTAATCTGAATCTAGAATTGGGGTGTTCTAATTTGAATCTAGAATTGGGGTGTTCTAATCTGAATCTAGAATTGGGGTGTTCTAATCTGAATCTAGAATTGGGTGTTCTTCTAATCTGAATCTAGAATTGAAGTGGGGTGTTCTAATCTGAATCTAGAATTGGGGTGTTCTAATCTGAATCTAGAATTGGGGTGTTCTAATTTGAATCTAGAATTGGGGTGTTCTAATCTGAATCTACAATTGGGGTGTTCTAATTTGAATCTAGAATTGGGGTGTTCTAATCTGAATCTAGAATTGGGGTGTTCTAATCTGAATCTAGAATTGGGGTGTTCTAATCTGAATCTAGAATGTTGGACTTGAAGATAATAAACGATCATTCTGTTGAGCAAAGAAACGTGTTCTTATATCCGACGTCTTCTTATAAGCGGTGCTCTTGTAAACGGCGGTGAACGCGGGGCCTGTTTTGCGCATATTTGGGCGTTGCTAGTCGTCTCCCTTGTCCATTTTTTTTAATGCCGAAAGCCGCGAATGTAATTCCTTGTACTAAGAACTGTGATCTTTGTTTTGCCTTGTTTTTCTTGTTCCCAACCGGTGATTAGTTGGGGTTTTTTGTTTACATTTTCAATCTCTTTGACTACTTCTAGCACTGCTACTGGGCCCTTCCTGATCCCCTGTGTAGAATGACCAAAAGCGTTAAAGGAATTTCATTTGCTGTTCTTGTTGTGTAGTGTTTTAGATTCGGTGGTTGCTATTGGAAGATCGATGTTGTGAGTTTGTTCGGTTGCTAGTAAAGTTCAGGTGGTTTGGGCTGTAAGGTAACACTACTACTTCTTCTTCTTCTTCTTCTTCTTCTTCTTCTTCTTCTTCTTCTTCTTCTTCTTCTTCTTCTTCTTCTTCTTCTTCTTCTTCTTCTTCTTCTTCTTCTTCTTCTTCTTCTTCTTCTTCTTCTTCTTCTTCTTCTTCTTCTTCTTCTTCTTCTTCTTCTTCTTCTTCTTCTTCTTCTTCTTCATCTTCTTCTTCTTCTTTTTCTTCTTCTTCTTCTTCTTTTTCTTCTTCTTCTTCTTCTTTTTCTTCTTCTTCTTTTTCTTCTTTTCTTCTTTTTCTTCTTCTTCTTCTTCTTCTTCTTCTTCTTCTTCTTCTTCTTCTTCTTCTTCTTCTTCTTCTTCTTCTTCTTCTTCTTCTTCTTCTTCTTCTTCTTCTTCTTCTTCTTCTTCTTCTTCTTCTTCTTCTTCTTCTTCTTCTTCTTCTTCTTCTTCTTCTTCTTCTTCTTCTTCTTCTTCTTCTTCCTCTTCTTCTTCTTCTTCCTTTTCTTCTTCTTCTTCTTCTTCTTCTTCTTCTTCTTCTTCTTCTTCTTCTTCTTCTTCTTCTTCTTCTTCTTCTTCTTCTTCTTCTTCTTCTTCTTCTTCTTCTTCTTCTTCTTCTTCTTCTTCTTCTTCTTCTTCTTCTTCTTCTTCTTCTTCTTCTTCTTCTTCTTCTTCTTCTTCTTCTTCTTCTTCTTCTTCTTCTTCTTCTTCTTCTTCTTCTTCTTCTTCTTCTTCTTCTTCTTCTTCTTCTTCTTCTTCTTCTTCTCCTTCTCCTTCTCCTTCTCCTTCTCCTTCTCCTTCTTCTTCTTCTTCTTCTTCTTCTTCTTCTTCTTCTTCTTCTTCTTCTTCTTCTTCTTCTTCTTCTTCTTCTTCTTCTTCTTCTTCTTCTTCTTCTTCTTCTTCTTCTTCTTCTTCTTCTTCTTCTTCTTCTTCTTCTTCTTCTTCTTCTTCTTCTTCTTCTTCTTCTTCTTCTCCTTCTTGGTCCTTTTTTTCTAAACAGTGGATTTGAAAAAAAAACCCAATCGAGATCTATGTCGGCATGTAGTTTGTACGCATAATAGATCTGTTCTATTTATTACTGGTCAGAACAAGTTATCTTTTCTGTTATGATCGAACTAAATGATATATTTTAATTTGTGAAAAGATTTTAAAATGTAGTAGAGTTAGAACGCACAGCGTAAACCATAACTGAATCTAATCTTAATGTACGCTTTATTTTAAAAAAAACAAAAAACAATAATGATAAAAAAATATATATTATGAGGTAGAATTTGATGGAACGCGATGAAAATCAAAACTCTAGATTTAGATCTAAGCGAGATATGTTTGTAAACAAATGGAAGACGATCCAAGTCTGTATCAAAGCACGAAACTTATAAAAAAACAGAATTTTGATTACCAACGAAACAGTGCATCACCAGACAAGCGTTTTAAAGGTCAAAAGGAGGCACATCTGAAGGCCTTATGGTAACCTGTTCAGAAAATTAATGTTGAGCAAATAGGATAACCTGTTCAGAAAATTAATGTTGAGCCATATGGAAACCTGTTCAGAAAATTAATGTTGAGCCATAATAACCTGTTCAGAAAATTAATGTTGAGCCATATGGAAACCTGTTCAGAAAAATTAATGTTGAGCCATATGGAAACCTGTTCAGAAAATTAATGTTATAAGCCATATGAATAACCTGTTCAAAAATTAATGTTGAGCCATAGGATAACCTGTTCAGAAAATTAATGTTGAGCCATATGGAAACCTGTTCAGAAAATTAATGTTGAGCCATATGGTAATCTGTTCAGAAAATTAATGTTGAGCCTTATGGTAACCTTTTCAGAAAATTAATGTTGAGCCATAGGATAACCTGTTCAGAAAATTAATGTTGAGCCATAGGATAACCTGTTCAGAAAATTAATGTTGAGCCATAGGATAACCTGTTCAGAAAATTAATGTTGAGCCATAGGATAACCTGTTCAGAAAATTAATGTTGAGCCATAGGATAACCTGTTCAGAAAAATTAATGTTGAGCCATATGGTAACCTGTTCAGAAAATTAATGTTGAGCCATAGGATAACCTGTTTTCAGAAAATTAATGTTGAGCCATAGGATAACCTGCTCGGAAAATTAATGTTGAGCCATAGGATAACCTGCTTGGAAAATTAATGTTGAGCCATAGGATAACCTGTTCAGAAAATTAATGTTGAGCCATAGGATAACCTGTTCAGAAAATTAATGTTGAGCCATAGGATAACCTGTTCAGAAAATTAATGTTGAGCCATAGGATAACCTGTTCAGAAAATTAATGTTGAGCCATATGGTAACCTGTTCAGAAAATTAATGTTGATCATAGGATAACCTGTTCAGAAAAATTAATGTTGAGCCATAGGATAACCTGCTCGGAAAATTAATGTTGAGCCATAGGATAACCTGCTCGGAAAATTAATGTTGAGCCATAGGATAACCTGCTCGGAAAATTAATGTTGAGCTTTAGGATAACCTGTTCAAAAAATTAATGTTGAGCCATATGGAAACCTGTTCAGAAAATTAATGTTGAGCCATAGGATAACCTGCTCGGAAAATTAATGTTGAGCCATAGGATAACCTGTTCAGAAAATTAATGTTGAGCCATAGGATAACCTGTTCAGAAAATTAATGTTGAGCCATAGGATAACCTGTTCAGAAAATTAATGTTGAGCCATAGGATAACCTGTTCAGAAAATTAATGTTGAGCCATAGGATAACCGCTCGGAAAATTAATGTTGAGCCATAGGATAACCTGTTCAGAAAATTAATGTTGAGCCATAGGATAACCTGTTCAGAAAATTAATGTTGAGCCATAGGATAACCTGTTCAGAAAATTAATGTTGAGCCATATGGTAATCTGTTCAGAAAATTAATGTTGAGCCATAGGATAACCTGTTCAGAAAATTAATGTTGAGCCATAGGATAACCTGTTCAGAAAATTAATGTTGAGCCATAGGATAACCTGTTCAGAAAATTAATGTTGAGCCATAGGATAACCTGTTCAGAAAATTAATGTTGAGCCATAGGATAACCTGTTCATAAAATTAATGTTGAGCCTAATCTTTATTGAATGTTGCGTAAAGACAAAGACGCTAGCTCAGGTGGCACTGTTGTCTTTGTTTTTCTATTATATAAACAGTAGAAAGATTCAACAGTTTTGGGAGGAATTCTGTATAAGTGTTACTATTTGTGGAGCCGTGCTCGCTTGGGTGTTCCTTTCACTCTGTCACATAATCCTTCTTTAATTTTTCTGTTTCCTCTTGATTCACACTGAGGAGATCACCGTATATGGCGGGCGGGGTACATCGCAATGACAAAACAAAATCAACAAACAACTCTTCGTAGTCTCTCAGCGCCTTGTGACACGCAAGAGCTTCAAGATGTCTTGAGCTCTCACCAGGTCCTTCCTTGTCTTGCAATCTTCACCTCAATCTTTATGGATGGGCGGGGGGAGGGTGGTGGGGGACGGGGCGCACTTGTTCGTTCAGAGGCAAGATGTTGGTCACTCAACCAAAAGGCCTTGGGTTCAAGCACCGACTGTTCAAATAATTTCCAGTCACTTATCCCTCCCCCTCCCCCGGTCCAAGTAGATGTATCAACACCTAATCCCAACGTTGTGAATGGGGAAAAACACACACACACACACATACACACACGCACAGACACACACACATACACACGTTAACACAGGCACACGACACACACACACACGTTAACACATGCACAAACACATACACACACACACGCACACACACACACGCGCACACACAGACACACAGACACACACACACACGCACACAAGCTAGCCAGGGTTTGAAACTGCAATATCGTCGTAATTCCAGACTCACAACTCTAGCAACAACGCCACGGCTCGAGATATAGATCCAGGCAAAGGGAAGGAACTCGAGTGTTGAGTACAGCGAAGAAGAAACAGCCAAACCATGGAAAGCTCAAGTCTCAGTGCGTGGACCAATGGTGTGCTATTTTGGGTTGTGATTGTGACGGTTTTCTGGACTACACGCCAGCGCTTATAGGATTAGGATTAGGTAAATCTACAGGTTGAACTTTTTGGCTTACATCATACTTTAAAGGCGACACAACACAAACATTATTTCTTTTTGTTATCTGTGACCCCCTGTCTGAAATATTTGAAGTGAAACATGTTTTCTTTCTGTGACTCTCTGTTTGAAAGATTTGAAGTGAAACATGTTTTCTTTCTGTGACTCTCTGTCTGAAAGATTTGAAGTCAAAACATGTTTTCTTTCTGTGACTCTCTTACTGCGGATTTGAAATCAAACTTGTTTTTCTTTCTGTGACCCCCTGTCTGAAGTAGTTGAATTGAACCATGTTTTCTTTCTGTGACCCCTGTCTGAAGTATTTGAAGTGAACCATGTTTTCTTTCTGTGACCCCCTGTCTGAAGTAGTTGAACTAAACCATGTTTTCTTTCTGTGACCCCCTGTCTGAAGTAGTTGAACGTAAACCATGTTTTTCTTTCTGTGACCCCTGTCTGAAGTAGTTGAAGTAAACCATGTTTTCTTTCTGTGACCCCCTGTCTGAAGTAGTTGAAGCAAACGATGTTTTCCTTCTCTGACCCCTGTCTGAAGTAGTTGAAGTAAACCATGTTTTCTTTCTGTGACCCCCTGTCTGAAGTAGTTGAAGTAAACCATGTTTTCTTTCTGTGACCCCCTGTCTGAAGTAGTTGAAGTAAACCATGTTTTCTTTCTGTGACCCCTGTCTGAAGTAGTTGAAGTAAACCATGTTTTCTTTCTGTGACCCCCTGTCTGAAGTAGTTGAAGTAAACCATGTTTTCTTTCTGTGACCCCCTGTCTGAAGTAGTTGAAGTAAACCATGTTTTCTTTCTGTGACCCCCTGTCTGAAGTAGTTGAAGTAAACCATGTTTTCTTTCTGTGACCCCCTGTCTGAAGTAGTTGAAGTAAACCATGTTTTCTTTCTGTGACCCCTGTCTGAAGTATTCAAAGTAAAAAGGGAACCATGTCTTCTTTCTGTGATTCCCTGTCTGAAGTATTTTGAAGTAAACCATGTTTTCTTTCTGTGACCCCTTGTCTGAAGCATTCACAGTGAATATGTATTCTTTCTGTAACCCTCTGTCTACTCTAAGTTCTTAGCTAATACATTTCTCGGATCAAATCAATATTTTAAATGATTGCAAAAGATTGTTTTACCTGTGATCCACTTAACGTTTTATTGTTACTAGATCTTACTTCTCGATTTCCGGTCATTACAACCCCCTGCTGTAACTTCAGTATGTAGGTGTTGTAAAAAAGCCCCTGGAACAGACGCGTAACTTCAGTATCGACTACTACGTAAAAAGCCCCTGGAATACTACTGTAACTTCAGTATCGACTACTACGTAAAAAACCCCTAACTTCAGTATCGACTACTACGTATGGACCTCTGTAACTTAAAAAGACCCCTACGGAATAAAACCTAAATGTAACTTCAGTATCGACTACTACGTAAAAAGCCCCTGGAACTTCAGTATCGACTACTACTTCAGTATGGACTAACACGTAAAAAACCCCCTGTAAGACCGTAACTTCAGTATCGAGTTACGTAAAAAGCCCTAAAGATCGACTTTAGTAAAAAGTACGTAAAAAGCCCCTGAAAAGATTCGTAACTTCAGTATCGAGTACTACGAAAAAACCTTGTAGATGTAACTTCTGTATCGACTACCCCCTAAAAAAGCCCCTGGAATAGATCGTAACTTCAGTATGGTGTGTTTCGTAAAAAGCCCTTGGAATAGACCTGTGTAACTTCAGTATCGAGTACTTTGTAAAAAGCCCCTGGAATAGATGCGTAACTTTCAGTATGATACTTTACGTAAAAAGCCCCTGGAATAGACATTGACTTCAGTAAAAAACCTGTGTAACTTCAAAAAGCCCCTGGAATAGACGTGTAACTTCAGTATCGACTGCTACGTTAAAAAGCCAATAGGACAACATTCTACTACGTAAAAAACCTGTGTAACTTCAACATCGACTGCTAACTTAAAAAATGGTAGACAGCGTAACTTCATGGACATAATTAAAAGCCCTTGAAATAGACGTGTAACTTCAGTATCGACTACTTAAAAATTGTCGAAATAGACGCGTAACTTCAGTATGGACTACTACTTTAAAAATTTAGACGGTCATTATAACGACAAAAAGCCCCTGAAATAGACGTAACTTCAGTATGGAGTACTACAAAAATCCCTGGAATAGACGCGTAACTTCAGTATGGAGTACTACGTAAGAAGCCCCTGGAATAGAAGATGTAACTTCAGGGTAAGGAGTACTACGTAAAAGCCATTTGCAATAGACTACGTGTAACTTCTGTATGGAATACTACGTAAAAAAGCCCCTGGAATAGATGCGTAACTTCAGTATGGAGTAAACAGTAAAAAAGCCCTTGGAATAGATGCGTAACTTCAGTATGGGGTGTTACGAAAAATGAATAGAGGAACTTCTGTGGAATAAAAAAGCCCTTGGAATAGACGTGTAACTTCAGTATGGAGTACTACGTAAAAAGCCCTGGAATAGAACAATAACTCAGTATAGGTACTACGTAAAACCCCTGGAATAGATGTGTAACTTCAGTATGGAGAATTTACGTAAAAAGCCCCTGGAATAGATCGTAACTTCAGTATGGTGTGTTAGAGTAAAAAGCCCTTGGAATAGACAGTAACTTCAGTATGGACTACTACGTAAAAAGCCCTTGGAAAGACGCGTAACCTCAGTATGGTGTGTTACGTAAAAAGCCCTTGGAATAGATGCGTAACTTCAGTATGGTGTGTTACGTAAAAAGCCCTTGGAATAGATGCGTAACTTCAGTATGGACTGTGTTACGTAAAAAGCCAGCTGGAATAGATGCGTAACTTCAGTATGGACTACTACGTAAAAAGCCCTTGCAATAGACGTGTAACTTCAGTATGGTGTGTTACGTAAAAAGCCCCTGGAATAGATGCGTAACTTCAGTATGGAGTGTTACGTAAAAAGCCCTTGGAATAGATGCGTAACTTCAGTATGGTGTGTTACATAAAAAGCCCCTGGAATAGATGCGTAACTTCAGTATGGACTGTTACGTAAAAAGCCCCTGCAATAGACGTGTAACTTCAGTATGGACTACTACGTAAAAAGCCCTTGCAATAGACGTGTAACTTCAGTATGGACTGCTACGTAAAAAGCCCTTGGAATAGACGTGTAACTTCAGTATCGAGTACTACGTAAAAAGCCCTTGCAATAGACGTGTAAGTTCAGTATCGAGTACTAATTTTATATAATTCTAATAATCGTACTTGATACAGTGGTTTCTGAGTTATCCGCAGTCAGAGTTGAAGAGACCCAGCTTTATGCTAAGAGAAATCATAGTCCCAACATTATTTACCGGCATGCTTGCTCAACAATAAAACATGGCACCTTATAACTCATGAATGAAACACACACATACACACACACATACACACACACACACAAACAAAGGCGTTGCGCTTAAAGGTAGGTGTGTACTATAACCCACACACACCCACCTAACCATGCCGATCATGTGCCAGGGGAAGGATTTCAGTAAGATAATGATGTCTTCTAGTTCAACTTACTCTGTATGTAAAGTTGTCAACCCATTTCTTCCTTTCTGTCTGTCTGTCTGTCTGTCCGTTTCTTTTAGAAGGGCTTCTTTTGGACTGGGTGTTCCTGTAGAATCGTCTTAGAAAGGCCACCGGTTCTTGTCACATGGCTAGTGAACCATGTCAGCTTCTCTTCGTGATGGTAAACCGATATTTAATATTGTTATAATATTACAGAATAAAGCGCTCAAACCAAAATTGACTGTCGCTATATTTAGAAACATGCTGAATCCCCGCTCAATGAGCAGGCTGTTATGAACTCATGACAATGTAATTGTTAGCAATAAAAAAAATCGACATCCCACTCAATGAGCAGGTTGTTATGAACTCATGACGATGATGTTAATTCGACATCCACTTGAGCAGTTTGTTATGAACTCATGACGAAAAAATAAAAAAAGTCGACATCCCACTCAATGAGCAGGTTATCATTCTAATCGAGCCCAACCTCGGCCAAAAAAAAACTATTTAGTAGATCTAGAGTAGCTCTGGACCTATCTCTATATCTAGATCTAAAAATGAACTAGATCTTAGAGGAGCATTTTCATAGTCGGGCAAACTCTTTAGAGTGCGCTAACTAAGAGATCTAGAGATTGAACTGCTGAAAAAAAAAAAAAGAAAGAGAAAAAAAGTTAGCTAGATCGAGCTTAAAAAGTGAGCATTGTCTGTTCAAAGGTAGACTGGGGACAATGGGCATGGATGGGTCAACGGTGGTCGATTTTTTCGCGGACTTTGTGCGTTACCGAAAAGTGTGGGGTTCGGCGGCAATCGCAGTGGAATTGTGTTTAAAGAAATAATTTTTTTGTCTTCTTCAAATTAACAATATGCCTAAACCATGCACAGGTAATACATAAAAGTGGTGTTAAATTTTGAGCATTATCTGTTCAGCGGTTTGAGACCCTATTCTGACTGGATGGAAGCCATATAATATGTCGTTGTGTGCTTGACAAATATTTATACTAGATGTTATAAATGTTAAGCAGGATTTTTGATGCGCGCGTAACTATTAGAATTGAATCATTTGTGTTTCCCACCCATCTACCCACCATTTTCCTTCAACCTGGATCTTTCCATTCAAACTTTTGAGATTTACTGTTCGCCTGAATGTTTGGAATGTAAAAAAAAAAATTCTCATGGGTTTCAAGGCCAGAGATTGACGTGACTTCTGACCAATTGTGTAGCTATCACTGAGGATTTCTAGCCGCCGTTCGGACTTTGGTTTTCTGTGCTCAAGAGATTTGTTTACTTTTCTTGGAATTAAGACTCGCCATTGTAACGTTGTCATCTAAACTATGTCTCCCAAAGTGAGTTCTTGAAATCTATGTCTTTCTTATGTCTATCTGTCTGTTTTGTCTGTTTTGTCTGTCTGTCTGTCTGTCTGTCTGTCTGTCTGTCTGTCTGTCTGTCTGTCTGTCTGTCTCTCTCTGTCTGTCTCTCTCTCTCTCTCTCTCTCTCTCTCTCTCTCTCTCTCTCTCTCTCTCTCTCTCTCTCTCTCTCTCTCTCTCTCTCTCTCTCTGTGTTTGTATACCTCTCTCTCTTTGTCTGTCCGTTTGTTTGTCTGTCTGTTTAGTCTGTCTTTCTGTCTGTCTGTCTCTGTCTGTCTGTCTGTCTGTCTGTCTCTCTCTCTCTCTCTCTCTCTCTCTCACTCTAGAGTTAAATCACTCTCTCTCTCATCTCTCTCTCTCTCTCTAACTCTCTCTCTTCTCTCTCTAAATTTTCTACCTCTTTTCTCTCTCTAGTCTCTCTCTCTCTCTAAATTCTCTCTCTCTCTCTATTCTCATCTCTCTTAGTGTTCTCTCTCTTTAAATTCTCTCTATTCTCTCTCTCTCTCTCCCTCTCTCGAAGTCTCTGAGAGCCGACAACATCGAAATCTATGAAATCTCTCTAAATCTCTCTCTCTCTGGATTGAAATTGTCTTGTGCTTGGACTCTTTGGTTTTGGATACGATACGTTTTCTTCTAACTGCAATTTGAACAGAACTCCCGGTGATGTAGAGGCAAGATGTGGGTCTTCCAACCACAGGTAATGGGTTTATGGCCCCGATAGTTGAAACATTTTCTCCAGTCTTTTTCCAGTAAAAGTTCTTCCAACCACACACCCCCTCCCCTCGTCCAGGTAGGTGGATAATAATAGTCCCATCGGGAGACTGACGATAAAAAGACAATCCCTGTGTGCATATCACAACATCAGCTGAACATGTTAAAGACCCATTGACTGTTGGTCAGGGACTGGCTAGAGGTCACATTCGAACCTTCACCCTGACATTATCGAGTCATTGTGAGGGATTACTACCATCAAATTATTAACATTATCCTCCACGAACCCCTGTGGATATCAATAATTATAGGATACAATTATGGATATCAGAGATCTACACAAATCCCCTGTGGATATCAGAGATCTACACGAATCCCCTCTGTGGATATCAGAGATCTACACAAATCCCTGTGGATATCAGAGATCTACACGAAATCCCTGTGGATATCAGAGATCTACACAAATCCCCTGTGGATATCAGAGATCTACAAACGCCCCTGTGGATATCAGAGATCTACACGAACCCCATGTGGATATCAGAGATCTACACGAACCCCATGTGGATATCAGAGATCAACACAAAAATCCTGTGGATATCAGAGATCTACACAAACCCCTTGTGGATATCAGAGATCTACACAAATCCCTTGTGGATATCAGAGATCTCCACAAACCCCTTGTGGATATCAGAGATCTCCATGAACCCCTGTGGATATCAGATGTTCTCCGGGGTTTGTGGATATCAGAGATCTACACAAACCCTTTGTGGATATCAGAGATCTAACAAACCCAGAGTGGATATCAGAGATCTCCACAAACCCCTTGTGGATATCAGAGATCTCCATGAACCATGTGGATATCAGAGGTCTCCACGAATCCCATGTGGATATCAGAGGTCTCCACGATCCCCTGTGGATATCAGAAATCCCCATGAACCGCCTGTGTACATCAGAGGAACATGAGCCCCCTGTGCATATCAGATGACTCCACAGCCCCTGTGGATATCAGAGATCTCCATGGACCACTTGTGTATATCAGAGGAATCCATGAACCACCTGTGTATATCAGTGTACTCTATGAAGATCCTGTGGATAGCAGAGGACTCCATGAACCCTTGTAGATATCAGAGGACTTCATGAATCCCTTGTGGATATGAGAGGACTCCATGAACCCTCTGTGGATGTCAGAGATCTCCATAAACCCCTTGTGAATATCAAATGTCTCCATGAACCCCATGTGGATATCAAATTTCTCCATGAAACCTCTGTGGATATCAGATGACTCCATGAACCCCTTGTGGATATCAGAGGTCTCCATGACCCCTTGTGGATATCATAGATCTCCACAAAATTCTGTGGATATAAGATGTCTCCATGAACCCCATGAAGATATCAGATATCTCCACAGCCCCTTTGGATATCAGAGATCTGCATGAACCCCCTGTGGATATCAGAATCTCCACTAAACCCCTGTGGATATAAGATGTCTCCATGAACCCCTAGTGGATATCATATCTCCATGAACCCCTGTGGATGTCAGGGGACTCCATGAACCCCCTGTGGGTGTCAGATGTCTCCACAAACCCGTTGTGGATATCAGATGTCTCCAGGATTTACACAAAACCCCTGGATATCAGGATCTATGATATATATATCCGTGAACCAGCGTGTGGATATCTGAGGTTTCCGCTAACCCCCCCCCCCCTGTATATCAGATGTCTCCACTAATTTCTTGTGAATATCATGTCTTCTCGAAGCCCATGTCAATATCAGAGGACTCTATGAACCCCTGCATATATCAGAGATCTCCATGAACCACCTGTGGATATCAGAGGTCTTCAGAATCTCCTGTGGATATCCATAGGTCTTTAGGATTCTCCTGTGGATATCAGAGGTCTTCATGAATCTCCTGTTGATATCATAGATCTTCATGAACCCCCTGTGGATATCATAGGTCTTCTGCATCTCCTGTGGATATCAGAGGTCTCCATGAACTCTCCATGTGGATATCAGAGGACTCCATGAACCCTATGTGGATATCAGACGACTCCATGAACCCCCTGTGGATATCAGACGACTCCATGAACCCCCTGTGGATATCAGACGATTCCGTGAACCCCCTGTGGATATCAGACGTGACTCCGTGAACCCCCTGTGGATATCAGACGACTCTATCGGAGTCTCCTGGGAATTGTATTGTCTCCATAAACCCCTGTGGATATCAGAGGACTCAACGAACCCATGTGGATATCAGAGGTCTCCACGAACCCCTGTGGATATTACAGATGTCCACGAACCACCCGACTTTTTGAGACACATTCTGAGCCTAAATATATATATATATATATATTATATATATTGGTTAAGAGTTTCATATATATATATATATAAGTATGATATCATATATATAATTATAATTCTGAGTTTGTCGTTCTGTGAACCAAAATGGCGACTGTTGCCAGGCAACTATAACCTTATTTTGTATGTAGGTTCTAAATGGTGCCACGGTTGTAATCACTTAAGGTAGTTTTCTACAAGAAGGGACTTTCAATTATTTTTTTATTGTTTGAACTTCATTGTTCCGCCATCTTTGAGTAGAATTTCCATTCACCTAAGCCGCCATTTTGAACAGGCTGTCTGTCTAATTACCAGGTTGGACCTACCAATGTAGCCTCAGTACCAGGATATCAACCTCTGACTCGATCTAATACTCGTACATGGCATCACTGATGGTGTATTCAAGCTTCGTATACTAACAATCCCATATCCAATGCTTCGTAAAAGATCACCTTTTACAACTTGCCTTAATTACTTAATTACTTACTTTTACTTACTTACAGCTTACTTACTTACTTACTTACTTACTTGCTCAGGGACTTTGGTTACTTTTTGTTTGTTTGAAATTGACCCTTACTTACTTACTTGCACCTAACTTACTTAGTTACTTATTTACTTACTTAAAACCACTTACTACTTTGCTAGGGACTTACTTAGCTTACTTATTTATTTACTTACTTACTCTACTTACTTATTATTATTACTTACTTACTTATGAAAACTTACTCCTTACATCTCTAAGCATAGGGCTTACTTTGATTTTGACTTTTTACAACACACACTCAGGCCTACAGCAACTTCCATCAGTTCTGTTACATTCTTTTCTCCTTCCATCAGATTGCAAATCCGTCGTCACGGAACCACTTATTACTTACATGTAGTACTTACTTACTTACTTACTTTACTTACTTACTTACTTACTTATTTACTTACTTACTTACTTATTTACTTACTTACTTACTTATTTACTTACTTACTTACTTATTTACTTATTTTTACTTACTTTTTTTTATTTACTTACTTACTTACTTGCTTACTTACTTACTTACTTACTTACTTACTTACTTACTTACTTACTTACTTACTTACTTATTTACTAACTTACTCTTACTTATTTACTTACTTACTTACTCACTTATTTATTTACTTACTGCTCACTTACTTATTTACTTACTTACTTACTTACTTATTTATTTACTTACTTACTTACTTACTTATTTACTTACTTACTTATTTACTTACTTACTTATTTACTTACTTACTTACTTACTAACTTACTTATTTACTTACTTACTTATTTACTTACGTATTTACTTACTTATTTACTTATTTATTTACTTACTTACTTACTTACTTACTTACTTACTTACTCCTTACAACTCTAAGC
>JAXRKP010000420.1:117500-147500 GCA_037039925.1 Doris montereyensis
CTAATGAGACAGTCTATTTCCCACCAGTTAGTCAATTCTATATCATCGGTCATTTCATTTCTTCTGCGTTTCAAAGTTTATTTTTTTATTTTTGTACTTCTGTTGTTTTACGTCATTGTTTTGGTTAAGATATTTTGATGGATTCAACGAAAAAGACGCTAAGAAGTAATAAATGAAAGTTTATATATATATCTATATATATATCTGTCCTGGCTTAAGCTTGAATTGCAAGATATTTATGAATCACATTACCATTTAAGTCATGGTGCATCTATTTATTACAAATTTGTCTTGGCTGCCTGTGAATTGTCTTTAAGATGGCTTTTCATGTAATCATTCGTGCTAACCGATTGGCAAATACTGATATTTGAGCGACCCAAAGCCAAGTTGTCAACTCCGTGAATTGTTTCTTATTTCATCAATTTCAAAATCATGCGCGTTACAACAGCAACGCTCAGTTAACCAGTAGGTCCTTTGGTATCAATAAGTGCCAGTCACATATCGTAAAAAAATATTTTGTATAAATTGTTCTCATTTCAAATATGTAAACAT
Source organism: Doris montereyensis (assembly GCA_037039925.1). NCBI lineage: Eukaryota > Metazoa > Mollusca > Gastropoda > Nudibranchia > Dorididae > Doris > Doris montereyensis. The sequence continues at coordinate 118,053 of JAXRKP010000420.1, forward strand.
ATCACTTTATGTTTCTCAGGCTAACAAATTATCACTGATAAAACATATCTTTACACATATGCACAGACAAATATACGCACAAACACACACACACACACACACACTCTCATATTTTCTAATTTGTTTGATGTTTTTTCTTCCTTTATGATGAAAGTCAACGTGAAACAGCTGAAGGCGATTTGCCACCATTTCTCATTGCATCGTTATTGTCTTTGAAATCTGTGATATTTTTTTTTATACTGTGTAAATAATCCTTGTTTTTAAAAATTCACTTTGAACTACGATGACAATAGAATTAATTTTGTTACTGACGTCACTTTTTTTGCGCATTTCAATTTGATAATATCGTCATTGCTACTTGGTAGTGGATGGTCATCATCAAACGACTTGCAAGACCTATGCCTGGCCTTCTAGCCGTCTGATTAGCAGCTCTTTTTGGGAACTAGCATTTTTGTCCAATCAAAAAGCTAGAATACAAAACATCCTTGCCAGACACACACCGATTACTTCAAGATTTTTTTCTCTTCTTTTCCACTCATTCAGATGCAGTTTTCATTCGTCAAGCGTAACAAGTTGATGATAAGCCATGATAAGCCATTTTTTTTATTGAAGTGTTGACACCATGAGAATATTTTAACACTGTAACATATATTAAAACTTAAGTTATTGCTCTCTCTTCTTCCCCATGGCTGCCTAGAAGACATGGGATATATGTTATCACTGCAGAGTTCTATCCCCTCCGGTCTCTGAACATTGGTCAAATACAGCCTGGACTGTCAATAGACTCATAATTCAAACACTATTTCAAAACTTAAAAGATTTAAATATTCTTGGAATATTTTTTAAAAAGTATGCATTAATATTTCGTAAACTGATGACTTGTGCTCAAGCCATCAAATTTTTTTTTTTTTTAATGTTCACAAAACCAAGTTGAGCAGATAGACTTCTGCAGTGATATTGCTTTTCCACATAATTGAAGAATCCTTCCAAACGTTTATGCGCCATTGAACTACTTTCAGATAAAAGAAATGTGACACTGATATTCAGGTCCATATCCCTGTGTATAAATGTAAATTGCACACTTGCTAACTCAACACCATGTTCTCTCTGGAAGATAATTTGGCAAAGAAATACTAGTCCTCTCTCTCTCTCCGCTGGACGTACGATAGAGCGTCTACCAATGAAGATTCGGCACAAATCGTTTTGTGAGCCCAAAGCTTGAGAAAAGGTCAACATAAGAAGAAATACCTTCTCTTTTGCCCTTTGTACTTAAAAATATTTTTACCCCTTTACCCCCCCCATCCCCCTACCCTCCAACCCAACCCCTTTGATGTCTTATTAAAGTCGTTCTATATCTATGTCGTATTATCTGTGTGTGTCATCTTCTTGTTGCTGATTTTTTCTTCTTCTTCTAATGCTGGCTGGAATGCCAAACTTGAAAGCAAGGGTTTCGTGGAGAAATTAATTATTTTTGTGTGTTGCATTGGGATTAAGCCTTGTGCCTCAACGAATTTTGCCGTATAAGTCGATTAAATCAATGACGCGTCTTTATGAACTTTTCTTTCTCAGCCAATCAAATGTCATCGCTCATCAAGTGCCTTCCACGTACTCTCATTACCTAGACATATATTGAGTTGTGTACCCTGTGCGTGCCGTCTCTTGTCACGTTCGTCATCCAGAGTTGCATAAGGTCAAAGGTCTTCAGCCGTGGTTTTAACTTCTTGGCAAACTTCTCTGCCTTTGACATAGTGGAGTGGTTGGTGGGTGCAGCTTTGTTTTTGTTTTTTATTGTAGGTCCTTCTGCTTTCCTTTCGCATAAAATCCACATCGGAGTAAAAGGAAGCTTTTTCATTGACCTTTTTCACTTTCGTCCACTCTTCTTATAAGCTGTTAGATTTTAAAAATAAATATATAGATTTGAGTATACCACACACACACACCCTTATATCGATTTACTAGATAGAACTAACGTTGATCTGAGTGTTAAAGTACGGTACAGGGGAAGAAAAAAAAATTTAAATTTATGTCAAAAGTTGGTGCAAAAAGAAAGTCACTGTTTCAGTGTTTTGTCATGCGGCTATGCGTAACTTCTATGTATTTCAAGTTACTTTCTACACTGGCCTCTATTGTCCTCTTATGCTTTGTCTTAGACAAAAATGCGATATTATCAGTCTAAAAAATCTAAACTCTTTATGAAAAGATGTGAGTTGGGTCAAAAAATGGTAATTCTAACAGATGTAATGTTAAGTAGCCTACTTTTACAGGTTGGTCAAAAAATAGCAATTCATACAGCGCTTTGAAGAGCAGGAGGAAGAACAGGGCACAGGGTTTTTAGCCTCTCGGCTGATGATTTCACCCGTTTGCACTGGGTCGAGTCGGAAAAGGGACGGGTGTTAAATGTTTTTAATCACAACACAATGTCGGACAAAGGCGTTGCTAGGATTTGAACCTAGGACCTCGCAATCATTATTCAGAGAGCCCTACTACAAAGCTGTTGAAGCTGAAGCAACAAATTTGATTTATTTTAACATTGAGCAGAATTCTATACACCTTACTCAGCTTTTGTAAATTTTTCAGGAAACACAAGCAATTGATAGCTGGTTTTTCGTCCACAAGTCTGTAATTCACAAAATATGACTTTGTACGGCATTAAAAACAAAACATATTGAAGTGCATACACTCCTACTTTGTGAATTCAAGATTTGCTGTAAAGAGTTGGTGGCCGAGCAGTTAGGCTGCCAGACTGAGATAACGATGTCGAGTCTGAATCCTAGCAGAGTTAGGTCCGATGTTGTGTTCCTGTGGAAAGACACTTTGCACGCATTTTCCCCACTCTACCCAGGTGCAAATGGGTACAAGAACTAGCTTGGGAGTAAAAACCTGCGTAAGACTAGTGTCATGTCCAGGAGGTGATTTTCTTGTCACCTGTTTCGCTTGACGCTATTGAAACCGGGATGAACTCCGGCTCTGTGGGCCAACTTTACTTTCAAGTCTTCTCTCCTGAGTTTTCTCGTGTGTCTCCTGAAAAGTTTACGGTGTCCATGTGGGATGGGGGACTTCTGTAGTGTTGACCTTATTTAGGTTTGTCTTTCTTTATGTGTCGTGTCGTGTCGTGTTGGGACGTTGCCCTATATCAGAATCAAAACAAAGCTGTGGGTTGTGATATTTGATATTTATATCATTTGAATGAATATTAAACGTAAGATACCTTTGTGATACAAAAGTTAAGTGTACAGGTGTTTCAATTTTGACACATTCCAGTATCTTTATAATAATTATTATAAATATTCCATGTGATTTGTATAAGAAAATTGTCCATGTGGGTAAGATAGGTTATCTTTGGTGGGGCGGTTAATAATTGGTGCTACTGGTAGGTCTTACCTCTTTCCTTTCACTTTCAATCTTCGACTTATTTCTTTTTATCTTGTCGTTTCCTTTTAATTCATCATGAGATCACCGTACATGGTGGAAAGGGTAAATTTCAATGAATCAGCCTATCCCTGAGCCATAGTCAATTCCGGTATGTTTTGAATATTTGTAGTTACCCTGCGAAAAGATGAAGATGCAGATGGATTTCTAGTCTGTATAACCAAAATGAATGAGGGCTCACCAGCTTTACATCATTTATCCCCCAGCAGGCCATTTCATTCAAAGTCCGTCTCAACTTTCATGGAAAGCATAACATCATAAAGCTACCTGTTGGGCACTGCATACTAACACTCTTGACAGGATCCTTCCTGGCTATAGCTGCGTTTGGCTCATTCACACCTGGGTTTGAGATACATGAGGAAAGCAGAGTGAAGATGTGCCATTTCTAAAGAGAGTAATGTATTTCAAAAGCAAAATTGGTGGTGGGGGGGGGGGGGTAGATTTTACTCTTAAAAGCTCAAGACAAATTTTCAACCCTTGGCGTGGCTCAAAGCCGCTGCCTCTGTTTTGAGGGGCTGACATCTTGCCTCTGGACTACCAAGTCCTCCATTTCTTAACAACAACAACAACAAAAAAGTCAACGAATGACAGAATTATGGTCACGTTTAAGAAAAAGAAGATGAAAAAAAGAAAAGAGAAAATGTGAAGCCAGGGTTTTGAACCAGTCTTTGCAAGCACAGCAGTATCAATTATAAATGCAATGATTTACATGTATACATGTTCGTTTCATGCATGTTGAAGATGTTTGTAGCAAAACCGCGTCGCGTTTGAGTTTGTAATAAGGATGATACAGGTCCAAACTCATGACATTGACACGCCCAGGTGTGTGTTTTTTGCACGACGACGTTGTACTTTTAAGAAATGTGCTGCTTCTCTCTGTTTTTTCCTCACTCGACTCAGGTGTGAAAATCATCAGTATCCAGCTATAGGTAGAGAAAGATCTTGTCAGAGTGTTAGCATGAAACGCCTAACAGGCTGCTGTACTGTATGCTTCCCTAAAGAGTTGAGAAGGATTTTGAATTGAAATGGTGGGCTGGGGGATGAATAAATGTACAGTAAGCAAGCTTGCACTTGTACAGGGATACACACTAAAAATCAAATCCATCTATCTTTGTTTTTAAATGATCAAATTCCTTGAAATTTACCAGTAGCGGTTAGATTGCAGAGTGGGGAAAGTCATGAGGGCTGGAGTGGCAGAAGTGAATAGAAATGATAAGAAGAGATGAAGAGAACCTACCAGTAGCGCCCAAATGCCGTCCATGGACTCCCACTTACGAGGTTTACTGTTTGGTTTAAAATTCTTGGATGGAGGGGACTCGGCAGTTGAGAATAAGAGGCAAGGTGTTGGTCTCTCAACCAAAACATTTTGGGTACAAGTCGCCGTGGGTTGAAAAGTATATTTTCGAATAAACGACCTCCCCCCCCCCCCCAGACACACACACACACACACCGTCCAGGTATGTGGATCAACACCTAGTCACATCGGAGATGGACGATAAGAAGGAAGGTCCCATGTGCAGATGACAACACTCTGCACACGTTAAAGATCCCTTGGTTGTTAACAGGGCAGTCTGAAAAAATCCTACCAAACATCCGGAGATCACTTTAGTTGTGGATGTGGGTAAAATCAGAATCAAAATCAAATTTTATGGATGAATGATTTGAAGCGGTGAAAAAGTCTTTGGTGGAAGGCCTTTGTCTGGCTTTGTAATGATAAACAAACATGTGCTCACTTTTTGAAATACATTAAAATCCATCATCCAGTCTATTAAAATTGTATTTTGTTATATTCATAATTAATATTCATATTATTATAATACATTATTAATTATCATAGTTGAACAGACACCTTAAACATGCTAATCTGAAACTTGCATTTCATTGTAGAAGTGATATATTATGTGTAAACTTGTAGGGACAAAAACTGATGAATAAATTATTATTTCTATTCTTGCTTGCACTTCAGCGTTTGTTTGGGAACATTACAATGCTACCCCTTGGGTGGAAAGGATGTGTGTATGTGCGTGTGTGTGTGTGTGTGTGTGTGTGTGAAAGAGAGAGAGAGAGAGAGAGAGAGAGAGAGAGAGAGAGAGAGAGAGAGAGAGAGAGAGAGAGAGAGAGAGAGAGAGAGAGAGAGAGAGAGAGAGAAGAAAGAGAGAGAGAGAGAGAGAGAGAGAGAGAGAGAGAGAGAGAGAGAGAGGGAGAGAGAGAGAGGAGAGAAAGGAAGTAAGGGAGAGAGGAGAGAAAGAGAGAGAGAAACAGACAGGTGAAGACATGTATTAATGCTATGAAAGTTTTCCACAAAAATACTACCTGTCTCCCTTTTATCATATGTTGATAGTGACCTCAGAAAGAGACTGCTAATGCTATCATAATAACATCACATTATGTGATGCCTTAATTAGTGTTTAGATCTATATTCTAGATCACCTCAATGGCTGTAGACTCCCTGGCTGTCACTGTGACTAGTGACCTCTGTCTTTGGCTGCTTCTACAAGTTCAAAAACATGGACCACGAGAAGAGGAAATAATGCTCTCTTGGTATTCGAAATAAAATGTCCAAGGGCTATCCTTGATGTTACTAAGCACGAGGTTTAGAAACACGCACATACGCGACACACTGAGCATGAACGAAACGATCGAGGATGTGGTGGTGAATAGGAGACTTTGTTGGTTCGGTCATGTTGTCAGGGGTAAAGCACAAGCAAGGATTAATGCCAGCTATAGGTAAGACTTCACGAACCCAAGATCAAAGATGGTCCGACAACATCAGGGAGCAGTGCGGTATTCTGCTCCTCACTGCGGAGAGAAGGGGCACTGTCCAAAGAACAATGGAGGAAATCTGTGTGTAATTGGGTCATAAAGGGGCGTCACGTCCTATGCAATTAAGTCAAGTAAGTCAAAGCTTTCTACAGTCGACTACGGTTTTTCACAAGTAGATAAATTGCAGTTGCTGCTTAATCGCAACTTTGCCCCCAAAAAACGATATTAATTCTATTTCAAAGAATAAAATAATTCTAAAACTACATATTGTTACCTTTGATGCAATCTTTGCTGAAAGCAAACATGTTTTCTTTCTCTCTATAAGACCAACATGACAAACAAACAAAAACGCATATATTTGATTTCCCCATTTGAAGAGGATTTTTATAAAATGAAATTTTATTATTTTTTTCTCAATTTTATTCTCTCACAGTTTTTTAAGTTTACACAAAAGCAACATGTTATATATAATGGATAAAAAACTGATGCAGTTCATTCCCCCCTCCCTTCCCCCCCCAAAACCACCCAATTACACCACCCCTTCCCCTTACTTAATCCCCTCCACCCTCCCCCTTCCTTCACTGTGTGTAAAGTGTAAGTAAAATTCCTTCAAGGCCATAGAGCCAGAACTTATCCCAGTTTCTATAGCATGAGCGAAACAGTTTAAAACAATCACCTATTGAACAGGGTGTTAGTCTGAATCAGGTTTTTACTCCCAAGTTAGCGGCTTGGGAGGGGGGGGAGGGGATAAGGCAGTTTCACCAGGGTCGAGTCAGAAAGTGGGTGGTTAGCATCTTTTCAATGGAACAGAACGTCGGATTTAGCTTTGTTAGGATTCAAGCATCGAGACCTCATGATCCAAAGTGTGGCAGCCTAGCCACTCGGCCACCAACACCGCATCTTCACTGGGTGTGCCAGATAGTCATTGCGTTTACCTGACATTTCAAAACCCAAATTCACCTTGACATGACAGTTCAAGGAAAGGATCAACAATAAACCAATAATATTACTAAGTACAAAATTTTTGTTTTTTGTTTTGTTTTCGTCTCTGAAGAATTCCTTCCCACCTAACTCACACTTCATCATTGTTTTTATGAGACAAAAAAAAAGCAAAACAAAAGAAAACAAGCTCGGTTAGTAGCACGTTTCTTTTCATGGCAAGCCATGGGTGCCAATGCAGGTCACAGGTTCAATCCCCATGGTGGCCAGGATTTTTTCTCTCTATTCCTTATATTCGTCTCATCTTTGTTCTTATGGGGCTTTGATATTATTCAATGTCATTTTCTTCACTTTCTACATGCCCCTTGCCTCACTGTTTGTCGTAATGTTAAGCAATAACTTCAAGATCGTCAATCGTAGTTAAGACAATATAGATCTTAGCCGACTCACTGTCAAAACTTCAATGCACGTTCTTTGAGTTAAAAAAAAAAAGTGTTCTCTGTCCATTGTTCATAGTTTCTACCACCCCACCCCCCCCCCCCTCCCCCTGTTTGATCAAAAGCAAACCCTTCTAAGGCAGTGAAAGTTGAATTATTCATAAAAATTTATATCTGAAAAAGAAAATTTTATTTAAAAAATCAAAATGTGGAGGGAAAAAAAAAGAAAAGAAAAGTAACAATACTTAATAATACAATAATACAAACATAGCATGTTTACCAATAATTATCAACAAACACTCATAATGACGCTCAAACGCTGGCATACAAATAAACAATAAAATTTAATAAAATCCTAATTTTACTGCGTGGTACAGGTGTGCTTTTTAAATAATCAAAAGGAAATTTGCCTTAGTACTTTTTACATGATATAGATTAGAGTATGACGATTCATTGGGCAATAATAAAGCAAAGAAAACGAATTGTTTTTTTGTAAGATTTTCACAACTGCCGGTAGCTATCCAAGCACGGATTGACATGATGAGTTATTTTAAGAATAAAATAACAGTTGTATGTAGGGAAATGTTCACCATTGATGGTAAAGGAGTGGAGGGTTTTCAGTCATTTTCATAAGTTTGATTTGAATGATAATATATAATATTGTGGAGACGATGAGGAAAGTTATTTTTTAGACGTTTGATGGGGTTCTTTTTCAAATCGTTCAATCCATGGAAAGCGATCGCAGCAAAATATGATAATCATACATAATATGTAATTGTTTACATATGCAAATAATAAGGACAACGACAAGGTTGGTGGTGATGACGATAATGATGGTCATAAGGAAATAAGAACAAACCATAACAGCGACAAACATGATGATATCATCATAACTACTGCCACTATTACTTCTACTGATCTGATTATGATAATAATAGTAACAGTAATAATAATAATGATAACAATAATAACAATAATAATAATAGTAATAATAATTACGACAATAATAATAATAATAATAATAATAATAATAAGTAAGAGAAAAAGAAGAGGAACATCAATATCCAGCAAAAACAAGAACAACAACAACAAACATTATTGTAGTCGTCATCATGCTTATTGTGTTCATCATCATCAACATATCAACATATCAATATCTTCATCAACACAATCAAACATCATTAGTAGCACACTCACATGATATAAGACAATAATAATAAATAATCACTAACCTAAATGTTCCATCATGGAAAATAATATCAGGAACGAAAAAGCCGTCTGGGCGATTTTTAGAAAACAAAGCAGAAAACCTAGGAGTGATCTTAGTCTCTATGATAAAGAATCTCATCTCACCTCACAGAGTGTCTATTCAGAAGAATTTCAGTAATAACATTAATTTGTGTATTATACACCTAGAAAAGGACAAATCTTTTGTTTTAAACTCAACTCATAAAACCAATTACTGGTAAGACATTAAACTTAATTTTACCCATTGAATCACGAAGTGTTTAACTCATAAAATCATCTGAGTTAGTTCAACTTATATCTAACGTAGAAAATCGTAATCAAATAAGGACACTTTTAAGATCTATTTACATTAACAAAAAGATAAGTTTCCTGGCAGGATTTTTCTTTATTACCGGTGTGTAAAACTAAATTGTTACATAAGAATTGTCCATACTGTTCTCAAGGCTTAGCAAATCTAGGATTCAAACTGGCAATCCCAGGATATCAAGTCAGAAAGTCAACTGCCTGATGTCTTGATAAGATTGTAATTCCGTAAACATGTTATATGTTTAAAGTGGGAGTGAAATAAAGAAAATTGGGCATTTCATAACATGTAAAATACATAGCAACAGGATTAAGTTAAAAATTATGTAAAAAGGATAATTGGTTAATAAGGAAAAATATCATAATGTCACTCTAAACTCCTTGTATGAAATATTCATAAGTATAACAAAACTGGGCATTTCGTGACATAACACAGCAACAATTGGGAATTACATCATCAACACATTGCTTAATAAGGAAATTAATTCTAATTGTTTTCACTCTAATCATGTTAAACAATATTGACAACGAACATTAACCCTTTGAACTCTACCGCCTGGTACATTGTGCAAAGTTTCCGTACACATGTTATATGTTTAAAGTGGATGCCTACCCCATTCCCAATAGTCTAGCAGTATAAATGGATGAACTTATAATATAGTGTAAATGGGTTGCTGATAGCCCTAGGACAGGGGATTTCTGAGCATGGGGAGAGAGAGAGAGAGAGAGAGAGAGAGAGAGAGAGAGAGAGAGAGAGAGAGAGAGAGAGAGAGAGAGAGAGAGAGAGAGAGAGAGAGAGAGAGAGAGAGAGAGAGAGAAGAGAGAGAGAGAGAGAGAGAGAGAGAGAGAGAGAGAGAGAGAGTAAAATAGAGAGCAAGAGAGATTAAGTTAAAAATTATGTAAAAATGGATAATTGGTTAATAAGGAAAAATATCATAATGTCACTCTAAACTCCTTTGTATGAAATATTCATAAGTATAACAAAACTGGACATTGAAAAGAGATGACATAACACAGCAACAAATGGGAATTACATCATCAACACATTGCTTAATAAGGAAATTAATTCTAATTTCTTCAGAGATCATGTTAAACAATAGAGGAGAGAGAGAGGGAGAGATAGACAGAGACAGAGACAGAGAGGAAAAGCAGCGAGAGAGAGAGAGAGAGATGAGAGAGAGAGAGAGAGAGAGAGAGAGAGAGAGAGAGAGAGAGAGAGAGAGAGAGAGAGAGAGAGAGAGAGAGAGAGAGAGAGAGAGAGAGAGAGAGAGAGAGAGAGAGAGAGATGAGAAAAGACAGACAGACAGCGAGAGAGAAGAGGAGAACAAGAGATAGAAAGAAAAAAGAGAGAAAGTATGTGTGTGCATGCGTGAGTGTGTAAGTGTGTCTTCGAGTTAATGGGGGGACTTGAATGCAATATGTACAAGTGGGGAAAAAAAAACATATCATCACACATAACTTAAAAAGTAATTTTAGTAGAACATGCTCAATACATAATAATAGTATTAAGAATAGATATATTTACCTACAAACATCATGTGTTAGTTAGAACACAATAGACCAAGACAAGACAAATATGAGACAATACACAAAAGAACAAAATTTCCATAGACAACAAGCTGGAATAGTAACCCGAGACTTTCCGCATTGAATTGGCAGCCCATCACATAGCATTGAAGGGGAAAATGTCGTACTTACTATGCAAACGTTTCTCTTAACATTTAAAATTTTTTTATTAATTGATTGATATCACGCAACATGATCATGGGTGAAAACATGAGTCCCTCCGTTATATCCGGATTATTTCCCACATATACACTGTTGAATTACGAATCGTTACTTGGTGTCGTGACTACGATGTAAATTGATGATATACGTTGCAGAATGTTTAGGTTTAATGATTACGATGCAATTTGAAATTATGATGCAATTTTTCATTACGATGCAAATTGACGATAGATCTATATGGTTGAAACATGTTTAAGTTTAATTATTACGATGCAATTTGACATTATGATACAATCTGACATTACGATGCAATTTGACATTACAATGCAACTTGTCATTACGATGCAATTTGACATTACGATGCAATTTGACATTGATGAAATTTGTCATTAAGATGCAATTTGACATTACGATGCAATTTGACTTTACGATGCAATTTGACTTTACGTAGCAATTTGTCATTACGATGCAATTTGACAATATAAATTGTAGAATGTTTAGGTATGAACTTGCATGTTTTATGATATTTGCCAATTTGTGCAGATGCCAATGAATATGAGAATTATGCTATCACTTATTATGTCAGAAATCATTGGATGAATTCAAAAATAATGTGAAATAAAGTATACACATATGCATGCAAATATATGCATATAACTACATAGACTACACGCATACACACACTCATATACATATATGTGTGTGTGTGTATGTGTGCATGTTTGTCTATTCAGATAGAAATGCATACGTACACAGAAAAGACAACGATGGACAAAGACAGGTAGGCTTACAAATATGTAGGAAGGTAAATTGACAAATAGACAAATAGACGAATAGACAATTAGACAGATAAGCAGGTGGATATATATATAAAAAATAATAGAAAAAGATAGACAGATGGACAAAAATAGGTCAATAGATATATAGGTAAATTGATAGAAATATGTGTAAAAACAGGTTAATAGATAGATAGATAAATAGATAGATAGATAGATAGATAGATAGATAGATAAATAGATAGATAGAAAAATAGATGGATAAGTAGATGGATAAATAGAGAACAAGAGGATGGTAAATAAAAAGATATGAATACACATACAAAACAATGGGACATGGAAGTGTATTAGAACTATGTCATTCATAACTTCACAAAATAATAATAATTTACTGTATCTCTCGTAATCAGTAATCTCTTCAAACATCAAGAAATAAAATTACAGTAAAATAACAAACACCCTCATAAGCTTTAGACATTAAACAGTATTTAGTCAAAAGCCATAGACATTCAAAAACATGAAATAAAATCAAAGTGGAAAGTCTTTCAAGTTCATCTTTTACTGACAAGAATTACTTCTTTTTACTTTTTTTTTTTTATTTAGTGGTTTGCGTTCTGTTGTTGTTTTTTTAGGTGGTTTGCGTTCTGTTGTTGTTTTTTTTAGTGGTTTGAGTTCCATTGTTGTTTTTTTAGTGGTTTGAGTTTTATTGTTGTTTTTTTTAGTGGTTTTGCGTTCCATTGTTGTTTTTTTAGTGGTTTGCGTTTTATTGTTGTTTTTTTAGTGGTTTTGCGTTTTATTGTTGTTTTTTTTTAGTGGTTTGCGTTTTATTGTTGTTTTTTTAGTGGTTTTGCGTTCTGTTGTTGTTTATTTAGTGGTTTGTTTTATTGTTGTTTATTTAGTGGTTTGCGTTCTATTGTTGTTTATTTAGTGGTTTAGTGTTCCATTGTTGTTTATTTAGTGGTTTTTTATTGTTGTTTTTTTTTAGTGGTTTGCGTTCCATTGTTGTTTTTTTTTTAGTGGTTTGCGTTTTATTGTTGTTTTTTTAGTGGTTTGCGTTCTGTTGTTGTTTTTTTAGTGGTGTGAGTTTTATTGTTGTTTTTTAGTGGTTTGAGTTCCATTGTTGTTTTTTTAGTGGTTTGAGTTCTATTGTTGTTTTTTTAGTGGTTTGCGTTCCATTGTTGTTTTTAGTGGTTTGCGTTCCATTGTTGTTTATTTAGTGGTTTTGCGTTCCATTGTTGTTTATTTAGTGGTTTGCATTCTATTGTTGTTTTTTTAGTGGTTTGCGTTCCATTGTTGTTTTTTTAGTGGTGTGCGTTCTGTTGTTGTTTTCGTACTGTTAGTGTGTATTGATCCATGCCTTCTTTATGTTATATATTCAATATAGTATGTCCTTGTTATATGTTAGCATGTTAAGCACACCTGTAAAAAGAATTTCCCAAAAGGGATTAATAAAGTATAATCATTATGATTATCTTTGTTTCATGCCCACAACTCGATAAAGATGAATATATAGTCCGTATCCCCGCACAAGTACAGGTCTACCGACTGTACATCATTTATTCCCCCAGCAGGCCATTTCATTAAAAGTCCTTCTCAACTCCTGGAGAGAGAGCATACAGTACAGTACACAAGCCTTTAGGCTTTTCGTACATGTACTAACACTCAGACAAGGTTTTTCTCTACCTATAGCTGGGTAGTCATTCACACCTGGGTCAAGTGAGGAAATTAGAGTGAAGTCAGTACCTTTCCTAAGAGTACAACAGTGTGAAAAAACCGCATGTGCCAGCCGTGGGACTCGAACCAGTGTTGTCTTGATGATCAGGTCACAACACTACGGTTAAGCTACAACACCTCATACTTTTACTCGTAAGCAATGATCCGTCTAGGCTGTGCGCTTGTGCGTGTGGGCACATTAGGGAGAAAAAGTATGCACAGTTTGTACATTGTCTGCGCACACGCACATGAAAAAAAAAGAAAAAAAATTATTTTTTTAAAAATCTAAAATTTAATTGCACAGAATTGGGATTTTTTTCGTCAAACTTTCCACAACACCAGAAAATTGCCACAACGACAACAAAACAATAAGAAGGAACACTGCTAGTGATAGGTCTCAGAGTAAATTGACAGGAATTTAGCAAGACACAGCTGCCAACCTTTTCAAAGCAGTCTGTGACCGCGCTTATGAGCCTGTCGATAAACATGACAGTGACAGTGACGAATTGAAATATAACTTTCAATATTATGAACACTGAGATAGTTTTCGTTCATGAACATATCAAATGATGATGGAAGAGCTTAATTAGATTTTGTGATTGTAAGATAAATCTTCATAACAAGGAGAGAAAGGTAGGTTTAAACTGAAGCATTATGGGTGATAAGATTAGCCCAGTGTAAGAACAGAGTAGAGATATTATAACAGTGGGTGGACAGTATGTAAAAGTGAATGCACCCTGTCTGTCTGTCTGTCTGTCTGTGTCTGTCTGTCTGTCTGTCTGTCTGTCTGTCTCTCTCTCTGTCTCTCTCTCTCTCTCTCTCTCTCTCTCTCTCTCTCTCTCTCTCTCTCTCTGTCTCTTCTCTGTCTTTCTATGTCTCTGTCTGTCTGTCTGTCTGTCTCTCTCTCTCTCTCTCTCTCCCTCTCTGTCTGTTTGTCTGTCCCTGTCTCTCTCTCTCTGTCTTTCTATGTCTCTGTCTGTCTCTCTGTCGCTGTCTTTCTCTCTTTCTCTCTCTGAAAACTAGCAACTCAAAGCCTATGGAGTATGTAAAAGAACCATGCCCATTCAGGAGAGAAATTTGTTTTTACAGACATAGATAACCATGTATCTGCAGAAAGCACCCAAAAAATATAGCAGTCGTAGCAGTCGTTTTTAAGAACTGTTTCAAGATAAAATTGAAGGCAATGTTGATGCCCGGCACAACAACAAAATTTGTGTAGAGAAGAGAAACAATTTGAAAGAAGATAAAACATGATACAGTAAGCGCTGTTCGTTTCATGACAATTTCCCCCTTCCACCATAATATGTGGTGATCTTAGAGCGTGAGTTTAGACGCAATGGCAAAACGATGAAAGACATACGTGAAATTGTAAAAGGATAGAAGAAATACCCCTACCAGCACAGCAGCTTTCGCCATCACAGCACACAGCAAAAGACGGGTAAGGAAGACGGGTAAATTTATTGTGGATTCTGTTTGAATTGGTCGTATGGCTACTCACATTATTTGCATGACGGTTTTTGGAAAGGACTTAAAAAACTATGTTTCCAATCTTCCAAACGGCCAAAGACATATTTTCAAAGATCACTAAACATATTGTGCGCGTTGAATCATTCACTTGTTAATAAACCTCTAGGTTACCGAATGAACCAACCTATGTCAAAGACAGGGCGGAGGAGACACGGCTCTTAGCTGGGACATTTACAGACAAATAGGAGAATTTAAATAGCATTGTAAATTTGTTTCGTTACAGTGTACCCCTATCCCACATATGCGGTCATGTTAGGAAAGGAAACAGCAAGATGAAAGACATTTAAAAGAGTGAAAGGAAAAAAGATTAGTTCCCATTCTGCCAACCGCCAAAGTTAAAAGGGCAATCTTAAAATTACAAGAACTCAATCTAGGAGTGAACACCCCCCCCCCCCCCCCCAACCCTTTTGTATAAAATGTAAACATTTTATGTCCTATTTCATCTAAATCCATTATCACACGAAGCATAGATTCGCTATCACACTGAGCATAGATTCGCCATCACACTGAGCATAGATTCGCTATCACACTGAGCATAGATTCACTATCACACTGAGCATAGATTCACATAGATTTATCACACGGAACATAGATTTGCCATCACATGGAGCATAGATTTGCTATCACACTGGAGCATAGATTTTGCGGAGCATAGATTCGCTATCACACACGGAGCATAGATTTGCCATCACACGGAGCATAGATTCACTATCACACGGAGCATAGATTACTATCACACAGGGAGCTTAGATCTGCTATCTCACAGGGAGCATAGATTTGCCATCACATGGAGCATAGATTCGCTATCACACGGAGCAAATTCGCTATCACACGGAGCATAGATTCGCTATCTCACGAGCAAGCATACATTCGCCATCACACGGAGCATAGATTCACTATCACACGGAGCATACATTTATATCTACTATCGCTATCACAGGAGATTACTATCACACAGGGAGCTTAGATCCGCTATCTCACAGAGCTTAGATCGACCATCTCACAGAACAAAGTCTTATATCTGATGAATACATTGCAAGAAAGTTGCCCTCCTTTCAGCTCGGGACAAGGCAGAAGAAAGCCCAACACACAGACGTGATCTTCAATAAAACAAGCTCAGAAATACTTGTTCCATTTTTAAAATTGACCACGTCCACCATTTTTAATATTCAGTGATCTCGGAGTGAAATGAGAGGAAACAGCCAGATGGAAGACGTGCAGCTGCCAACTTTTTTGAAAAATAGAAAAGCAAACTGGGACCACGCAAACTAATCTTCAAGCTTGCATGGCAACCCATAAATTTCAGAGGAATAATTCAACTTGAATTAACCCACTTTTTAAGGTAAATTTGTCTTTCTCGGGACATTTGATGGTAGTTTTGCAAATTTTGCAAACTCAAAATGACATCTCTACACTTTTAAGTAAAATCTCTGAACCTCTGCTGTACTTTTCATGGTGAATACAGACCTACAGACTCACAAGCCAAAAGAACATTTTAAACATATAAAAAAAAACTTGACGCACTGATTGGCAGCTATGAAAATAGCAAAAAGAGTGAAAAGGAAAGAAGTAGCATCTACCATTAGCGCCCCGCCCCACCCACTCCCCACCCACCTCTCACCCACCCTCCCCATCCACCTCTCACCCACCCACCTCCCCCCCACCCACCCTCCCCCATCCACCCCACCCACCCACTCCCACCCACCTCTCACCCACCCTCCCCATCCAAATAAAATCACCCATGGCCACCTCTCACCCACCCACTCTCCCAGCCACCTCTCCTACCCATCATCCCACCCACCCAACTGACCGCAAAAAAATAAAATATGGCCACCAGCCACTAATCATCCAATTCGCACTTGCTTTCGTCATCAGGTGACAGCACAGTTCAAGACTGTGAACAGGAGCTCTGGAGTTTGGTTTGTTTCATTGAAGTTTACTCCGTCCATCATATGCGGTGATCTCCAGGATGGTTTAAGACAAGACAGCAAGATGAAAGACGAGTGAAAGAAAAAAAGGGAAAAGAAATAGCAACTACTAGCGGCAGCCCGGCCAACCGCCCAGCCCACGTGGTCAGAAGCAGACATCGAAATTGGACAAGGAGAAAAACAACTATTTTAAAGAGAATGCCCCTTGTCACACCCTGCCAGTCGAAAGGTAAACAGTGGAAAACCTTGACCCCCCCTCCCCCTCCCCCTCTCCCCTTCCCCCCTGTGCATACATAATTATTTGTTGAAATGTGTGTTGTTTTCTATTTTTCCATCTGCAGCTCCATCTATTTATCAATATGGTAATTTTGTAGCGTATCATTTCAATCAGGTATGTAAGCCATTGATTGCATTGCCATCAGTAGACCAATCGACATGATTGCAATGAAGGTTCTCAGTGCTACGCTCTAGTCACCGTACCAGATGGTACAGCTAAATTATAATATTGTCTATTATGCCCGTAAATAATGCTGGATTATCATTTCTTTTTACAATAAAGTTGGATCTCTTGAACTTTGACTGCTGTTAATTCACAAATCACTGTATCAGTTACAGGTGATAGCAAATACAATTATTAGATCAAATTAGTAAATGATACTGAAGTTATGCAGATTTTTTATTGTAATAACCGGAAATCGGAAATTAGATCTAGTAACAATAAAAAGCTTGTGGATGGCAGACAAAACAATATTTTTCCAATCAATTAAAATTGTGATTTGATCTAGAATTTATTTGCTAACGCAGGCTATTTGAAGTCTACATGCGAAATATGAAGGTTGTGGGTGCAGTGGCTCATATTGCCTATATTTCAGTTCCGTGAGAACTTTGAGATGACAAAGACAGGATGTCATAAGTCAAGAAAAAGCCAATGAACATCAGAAATATGAACATAAATTAGATGTTTGATTCACGTAAATTAAACAATACTAGGTCATAAATAATCAAATTCTTAATTCATATGAATTAAACATTACTAAGTTATGAATACCAAAAGTTGGAATTCTCAATTCACTTGTGAATTATTAAACAACACTACATCATGAATATCAAAAATAAAATTCTCAATTCATGTGAAAGTCATGAGCACTAAATATCAAATTCTTAATTCATGTGAAGGTCATGAGCACTAAATATCAAATTCTAATTCATGTGAAAGATGAGCACTAAATATCAAATTCATGTGAAGGTCATGACAAAATATCAAATTTTTTGAACACAAAGTATAAAATTTTCAATTCATGAAGGTCATAAGCCCCAAATATCAAATTTTCAATTCATGTGAAGATCAGAGCACAAAATATCAAATTTTTCATTTTATGCGAATGAATTGAACAATCTGCTTCAGTCAGCAGGCTAGATTGATATTCATATAAATAAAAACAATGCAAAATGTTAGGGCTTACTGGAATGATACAAATATATCAGCTGATCAGGCACCATATGATTACTGTAACAAATCAACTATCAACAATTTTGGCTCCAGCATTGAGCGAACAGAAACCATCAAATAGAAGAGAAAATTCTTCAAGACCATAAACAGACCATAGAGCCGGAGCAGATCCCAATTTCTGTACTGTAAAGCGGAACAAGTGATAATTCAATTCATTAAATTCAATTCAATTCAATTCAATTCAATTCAATTCAATTCAATTCAATTCAATTCAATTCAATTCAATAAAACTTTATTGTCCTCATAAAGGCACATTCCGACAGAAACGCGAGTCGAGTGACGAGGTTGTTTTTTTATACTCCTAGTGCTTGTACCCATTTTCACTTGGGTCAAAAGGGGAATGCGTGACAAACGTCTTTCCCACACATGGAACACAACGTGTCGGACCTAGCTTGCTAGAGTCGAACCCATGACCTCCTGATCCGATGCCTGGCAGCCTAATCACTCGACCACCAACTACGCTACAGATACCAAGAGGAAGTACAGTAACAGAAACAGCAAAACGCAAATGATACATGGAACGTATTGCAGCATAATGTATGTGAAGTACTGTAGGCGTGATATGTCAGCAGCTGAAGGTTTTGGTTTTTTTTTGTTGTTGCAACATTTGGAGTTTCAGGAATGTTAGGAATGGTAGGAATGGAGGATCCACAACCTCTATACAGCAAAGGAAAAAAAGCTCAGATAAAACAAGCAAAACAAAACAAGACAAGACACAACTATATGAGTGTGTACATTACTGAAATAAACAACAAACATAGTGGGATTTTAATGTGTGGTCTGAGCACACCTGAACTACTAATGTGTGGTCTGAGCACACCTGAACTACTAATGTGTAGTCTGAGCACACCTGAACTACTAATGTGTAGTCTGAGCACACCTGAACTACTAATGTGTGGTCTGAGCACACCTGAACTAAATGTGTAGTCTACTAATGTGTGGTCTGAGCACACCTGAACTACTAATGTGTGGTCTGAGCACACCTGAACTACTAATGTGTGGTCTGAGCACACCTGAACTACTAATGTGTGGTCTGAGCACACCTGAACTACTAATGTGTGGTCTGAGCACACCTGAACTACTAATGTGTGGTCTGAGCACACCTGAACTACTAATGTGTGGTCTGAGCACACCTAAACTACTAATGTGTGGTCTGAGCACACCTCCCAACTACTAATGTAGTCTGAGGGGGGAAAGAGCCCTTGATATAAAACAAAAGACAATAAAAAAATTCCCAACAGATTGGAATGTCACAGTATTTCAAAATATCTGACACCTTACAGAATAGTTTCAAGGTATATAACACCTTACAGAATGGTTTCAAGGTATATAACACCTTACAGAATGGTTTCAAAGTACTTTACACCTTATACAATGGTTTCAAGGTACCTAACACCTTACAAAATGGTTTCAAGGTATTTAACACCTTACAAAAGCGTTTCAAGGTATCTAGCACTTTATAGAATGGTTTCAAGGCATATAATACCTTATTGATTGGTTTCAAGGCATCTAACACCTTTCAGAATGGTTTCAAGGTGTCTCACAACTTACATAGTCATTTTGAGGTAACCAACACCTTAAATAATGGGTTCAAGGTAACTAACACCTTACAGAATGGGTTCAAATACCATATATAATGGTTTCAATGTATTGAACACCTTACAGAATGGTTTCAAGGTATCTAACACCTTACAGAACGGTTTCAAGGTATCAAACACTTTACAGAATGGTTTCAAGGTATCTAACACCTTACAGAATGGTTTCAAGGTATCTAACACCTTACAGAATGGTTTCAGTGTATCTAAGACCTTACAGAATGGTTTCAAGGTATCTAACACCTTACAGAATGGTTTCAAGGTATCTAACACCTTACAGAATGGTTTTAAGGTATATCTAACACCTTACAGAATGGTTTCAAGGTATCTAACACCTTACAGAATGGAATGTTGTTGATTGATGGACATAATGCTCATGGAGACATATGGGGAAAACGGATCCATCTTAATAAATCACAAGCGGAAAAGACAAAAAGTTTGATCGAAATTTACCCGTCCACCATATGCAGTGATCTCAGGGTGAAATAAATAAGAAACAGTAAGATAAAAAGATCAGTGAAAGAGTGAAAGGAACGCAGTGGAGCCTAGCAGTAACTCCCGTTAGTCACATAGCCAAAGTAGAGAAAGTAAAGCAGGATATAAAAGACGAAACGTAGTTAAATGAAATCTCCGTGCCTGAAAATGTGTTAAAAAATAGAGCTAAAAGAATCACAAACATCTTACAGATAAAATAAAACGATGTAAATCTATCGCAAAAATTCTGACAAGACAAAGATATGACACACGCTTAAGGCATCCTAAAGTACAGTGGTATGTCAAAAGTTTTCATTGCTAGATGCAGTTTGATCTTTTGCTTCTGAGAAAAAAAACCTGAAACAAACAAAATATAAAAAAAAACCAAAAAAAAAACTTTCAATTGAAACTTCATTGAAAATCGTATTTGTGAGACAATTATATAGTGGAACCTCTCTAATTGGAAAGCCGGAGTCGGGAAAGCTGGGCATTCAGGAAGAAATCCCAGAGAACGGAATCGTTTTCTTTATATATTAAACCTCTCAAAACGGGAAAGGTCCCTAACTAATCGGGACATTTTTTCACGGGTTTGCGTTGATTATCATCACCATTTCCCCCGTATTCATTTATTCCAACACTCACCTGTCATCCAAATTTGGGTTTCTGTGTTAGCATAACATGAATCATTACACCTGCATTAGTGCTACACATGTTATACATTACATAATACGTATACGATGTGGCAGATACCAGTTCACGGCGATCATAAGCCAGACACAGCAGACACCCATTGCAAAGGTGTGGAATCAATCATCGAACCAGACCTTGATAGTCCATCTAACAATAGAGTACGGTGTTGAAACGAGGCAGCGCTTAGAAAGCAGATCCATGCACCGTCATGATCTTTTACTGTCTGTTTAACCTGTAAATCATCACAAGGATCGACACGCGAGTGAGGATTTAATGATCCACCAAGCATTCTTGATTACGCGTATTTATTTATCTACCGCCCAACGAAGCTCGACTGTGAGTGATACCACTAACGAATGCAATCTTTGTTTTGATCAACTGGTTCTGTGGCTTGGTGTTCATTTAACTCTGTACCTTACCCCTCACGGAAGGGCTTATGTACCTCAAACTGTTGAGGGAAGACAAAAAAATCCCTTGGTCCCTGGAGATCGGTAGAAACCTGGCTATCCGTGACGATTTTACAACCAACCGAGATTTCCTGATTAGAGAGGTTTCACTGTGATACCATATATGTTGGGTTTTTTTTCTGTCAGGACTTTTTTTCAACGGTTTCGTATAAGTAGTGGTGATGGTGGTGTGTACTTATTCCCTATTTCTCTAATGGCTTTTCCGGAGGTTCTTTCTGCTTGGGTTTTTCTTCTTCGGTAGGAGACGGGCCTGAGAGGTTATCGGAGTAGGAGCAAGGGTGGGGGGCAGAGCTAAAGTCCCCCCACCCCCGCCCCTTCCGTTTCAATCCCCAATCCAGCTGTCCTCGAAAAACTCGTCTCCCAGCTCTTCTTGCAGCAGGTGCAAATTGTCTCCCACGCTGACACTGAGCTTCTTGGCTGCCCGTTCCAGCGTCTTCCCTGGCCCGCTCTGCGCATGTCCAGGATGTGGTCTATCTCGTCGGCCATCCTGCCCAGGCCGTAGTACATGGACTCTTCACGAAGGATCTCCAGCTCACGGTAGCCGAACGGAAGGATCAGCTTGGAGGTGCGGAGAAAGTTCAGGACAAACCTTTGGGAGACGAAAGGATAAAAACATCCAAAAATAAAGGGATCAACGTGAACTGATTTGGGGAGAGTTGGTAGGGAAAGCTAAAAGAGTCAAAATCAGAAACACAAAAATAAAGGATCAAACTGATGAAGAAAGAAAGAAAGAAAGAAAGAAAAAAGCAAGATGGAACCAAACCCATCCATTAGCGGACAAAAATCTAAGATAGAGTTAAGGTTAAATTTTCAAAACTTAGTTGATTGGGGTGGCCATGGGGGTCAAACAGAATCGGGAAATGTCTTAACAGTTTGAGGGGGAGGGGGTGGGGGAGAGGGGGTGAGGGAGGGGGCAGGGTGTGGGTGAGGTGGGGGGACTCTTGCTGAGAGACCGGTATCTTGCTCAGCGTGCCATCCCAAGTTCCCCTAACTTGAGACCCACCAGTAGCCCCATTAACTGCCTCCTACTACACGACGGGTGTTGGTGGTCGAGTGGTTAGGCTGCCAGGAATGGGGTTTATGAGGTCCCAAGTTCGAATCCTAGCAAAGACAGGTCCGACGTTGTGTTTCTTGGAAAGACACTGATACTCATTTTCTCCACTCCATCCAAGTGCAAATGGGTACAAGCACTAGCTGTGGGAGTAAAAACCTGCGTCAGACTAGTGCTCAGGCCAAGAGGTGATTATTGTCACCTGTTTCGCTTCACACTATAGAAACCGGAATAAGCTCCGGTTCTATAAGCCTTAAGGGCCTTAAAGGAATTTTACTTTTAAACACATGAAGGAGGATTTTTCCTTGCGTTACACACAAACAGTATCATATTTTCATTTTTTCCTTCCTTTTTCAGGTTTATTTCCTTCAGTTAT
Organism: Doris montereyensis; assembly: GCA_037039925.1. NCBI lineage: Eukaryota > Metazoa > Mollusca > Gastropoda > Nudibranchia > Dorididae > Doris > Doris montereyensis. The sequence continues at coordinate 141,007 of JAXRKP010000420.1, forward strand.
ATTTATGTTATTGTATTTGGGGGGGGGGGGGTGGGGGGGTGGGTTGTTTGATTGTTTCTTTGTTTGATTTGTCTTGTGTTCAGCCCTACCGGAAAGCGTGTCCATCCCTATCAATGACGTAGCTCTCCTTTTCGTCACGTGGGCAATACATGTTGCCTGGACGCAATGCGAGACAACACGGTTCCCTCCACTGCCTGCAGGGTGGGTCTGGTGGTGGTGTAGTAGTTACCACCGACGTTAAGCCGCATCACCTGGGGGCAAAAGTCGGAAAGGCGTAATTAAATCATTAATATTATATTACATTATTAAATCATTCATAAGTTTTAAAAACAAAATAATATAAATATAAAGCAAAATTTTAAACAAGAGAAAAGTTCCTTCAAAGCTCTAATGGCCCCAAAGGGCTCGAGCTTATCCTGGTTTATGTATAGCGAAGCGGGCTGAAATGTGATTATAATCACCTCCTCGACAGGACGTCAGTCTGACGCAGGTTTTTCACTCCAAGGCCAGTGCCTGTACCCATCTGTGCCTGATCTAAGTAGGAATAATTATAGGTAGAGAAAAGATTTTTGTCAGTAAGCTAGTGTAAACAACTTAAGAAGTTGCCAACTGTATGGTCCCCGGGGAGTTGAGAATGACTTTGAATAAAAATGGCTGGCTGTGGGGGGGGGGGGGGGGGGGGGAGAAATGTGATGTGAAGCTGGTGAGCTGCAAGTGGCAGTAAATGTAAAGTTCCCTTGGAAAGCTGTTAAGGCCCACACAGCAGGAGCTTATCCTGGTTTCTATAGCTTGGATTGACGACATCATAGTCTGGACAAAACTAAGTCTATACGATGTCGTTACAAGGGCCAGAGACAGACTCAAATGGAAGTCAACAGGAACAATCATCAAAATCAACGGGCAGGAGACTACTGCCCATGAAAATTATGTCGTCAAGTCAAGTCAAGTCAAGACAAGTCAAGTCAAGTCAAGTCAGGTCAGGTCTAGTCGGCCAAGTCAAGTCAAGTCATAGCATGATACTTTACCTACTGGACAGGATGTTATATAACGCTTGTCACTTGCAGATTTTACTCTCCAGCTAATGATGATATCCATTTTCACATGAATAAAGTGGGGAAATAATATGTGTCAAGTGTCTTATGCCAATAGGGAAAAAACACACAACGTAGGACCGAGTATTGTCAGGGTTCGAACCCAAAACCTCACAATCTCAAAGTCGGGCAGTCTAACCTAATAGGCTGTTGATATCAAAACTCTAAACTCGGGTCCGCCGCCAGCTTCCTTGGGTTTTGGCTGCTGTACTTCATATTAGAATTCTGCTGATGCTTGCACCATGTGAGGTCATTCCATTTATCTTTCTAAGGAACTGATTGGGTTGTTTTTTTTTTAGCTGAGGCAGGGACCCTGTTACCGACACGGAGTTGTGCGGGCACATGGACTACAGATCCATCTTTATCTTTGACTATAGTTGGAGACAATGTAGCAGCGGCATATGGACTACAGATCCATCTTTATCTTTGACTATAGTTGGAGACAATGGTGTTGTGCGGGCATATGGACTACAGATCCATCTTTATCTTTGACTATAGTTGGAGACAATGGTGTTGTTGTGCGGGCATATGGACTACAGATCCATCTTTATCTTTGACTATAGTTGGAGACAATGGTGTTGTGCGGGCATATGGACTACAGTGATCCATCTTTATCTTTGACTATAGTTGGAGACAATGGAGTTGTGCAGCATATGGACTACAGATCCATCTTTATCTTTGACTATAGTTGGAGACAATGTTGTGCCGGGCATATGGACTACAGATCCATCTTTATCTTTGACTATAGTTGGAGACAATGGTGCGGGCATATGGACTACAGATCCATCTTTATCTTTGACTATAGTTGGAGACAACAATGGTATCTTTGACTATAGTTGAGACAGTTGTGCGGGCATATGGACTACAGATCCATCTTTATCTTTGACTATAAGTTGGACTACAGATCCAATTCTTGACTATAGCGACAATGGTCCATATGGACTACAGATCCATCTTTATCTTTGACTATAGTTGGAGACAATGGTGTTGTGCGGGATGGACTACAGATCCATTCTTTTGTCTTGTAGTGGAGACAATGGTAAAAGGATCTGGGCAATATCCAACAATCTGTGTTTCTCACCTTACTCAGATCCGCCTCCCATTCTAGACATGTCGACAGGCTGGTGTAGTGACGTGGGTGGCCCACGTTTCTCTGGACACAACGGGCTGTTGTCTTCTTGTGTATGGCTGTTGTCTTCTTTGTATGGCTGTTGTCTTCTTTTGTATGGCTGTTGTCTTCTTGGCTGTTGTCTTCTTTGTATGGCTGTTGTCTTCTTTTGTATGGCTGTTGTCTTCTTGTGTATGGCTGTTGTCTTCTTTGTATGGCTGTTGTCTTCTGTGTATGGCTGTTGTCTTCTTTTGTATGGCTGTTGTCTTCTTTTGTATGGCTTTATTTTGTGTGGCTGTTGTGGTTGGCCTGTTTCAGCTGAAGAAAACAACAAACAAGAACAATTGTATAATGGATAAATGGTTTATGTATGTAATGTTTAGCAGTAAACAATGATAATAATATATTATTGTCAAAAATAGTCCATTTTCCAAAAACAGTCAGGGGCACTTAATGTTGTTTCTATATTCAATGTTTATTATTTTGCCGAATACTACAGACCTAGCATCTAAGTTTAAAAAATGCCTTTACATATTCCATAGTTGCAAAAATGTTATACCGCCGTGTACACAACCCATCCTGATTAGAATTGCAATCCCATTAATTTGTGAACAATTTAACTTTTTAAAGTTCCAAGGAAAGAGTGAAGAGTAAAGAGGAAAAGGTGAAAGAGTGAAAGAGTGAAAGTGAAAGAGTGAAAGAGTGAAAGAGTGAAAGAGGAAGAGTGAAAGAATGGAAGAGTGAAAATAGTCCTAGGGAATAAAAGGAAATCATGCTTCCTGAAAAGTGTGACAGTGATAATATGAAAAATGCATTACATTTACAGCCATTTGAAACTAACTTGGAACTCCCATAGCCAACAGTGCCAAAGTCAAGTCCATGGTCTTTTGTCATTTCTTGTCTAAATGACGTAATCACGATTTAGGCACACTATGGAAATGACCATTTCTGATTCAAAAAAAAAAATTGCCATACATAATGGGGCAATCTTATAGAGAACAAGCATGTTACACTTGGGCGGAGTCAAGTACGATTATTAGATCGGGTCAGTATGGTGTCAAGTACGATTATTAGATCGGGTCAGTATGGTGTCAAGTACGATTATTAGATCGGGTCAGTATGGTGTCAAGTACGATTATTAGATCGGGGTATGGTGTCAAGTACGATTATAAGATCGGGTCAGTATGGTGTCAAGTACGTTTATTAGATCGGGTCAGTATGGTGTCAAGTACGTTTATTAGATCGGGTCAGTATGGTGTCAAGTACGATTATTATCGGGTCAGTATGGTGTCAAGTACGTTTATTAGATCGGGTCAGTATGGTGTCAAGTACGTTTATTAGATCGGGTCAGTATGGTGTCAAGTACGATTATTAGATCGGGTCAGTATGGTGTCAAGTACGATTATTAGATCGGGTCAGTATGGTGTCAAGTACGATTATTAGATCGGGTCAGTATGGTGTCAAGTACGATTATTAGATCGGGTCAGTATGATGTCATGTACGACTATTAGATGGATCGGTCAGTATGGTGTCAAGTACGATTATTAGATCGGGTCAGTATGGTGTCAAGTACGATTATTAGATCGGGTCAGTATGGTGTCAAGTACGATTATTAGATCGGGTCAGTATGGTGTCAAGTAGGTTTATTAGATCGGGTCAGTACAAGTACGTTTATTAGATCGGGTCAGTATGGTGTCAAGTACGATTATTAGATCGGGTCAGTATGGTGTCAAGTACGTTTATTAGATCGGGTCAGTATGGTGTCAAGTACGATTATTAGATCGGGTCAGTATGGTGTCAAGTACGATTATTAGATCGGGTCAGTATGGTGTCAAGTACGATTATTAGAAGTATGGTGTCGTACGATTATTAGATCGGGTCAGTATGGTGCCAAGTACGATTATTAGATCGGGTCAGTATGGTGTCAAGTACGATTATTAGATCGGGTCAGTATGGTGTCAAGTACGATTATTGATCGGGTCAGTATGGTGTCAAGTACGATTATTAGATCGGGTCAGTATGGTGTCAAGTACGTTTATTAGATCGGGTCAGTATGGTGTCAAGTAGGATTATTGGATCGGGTCAGTATCAAGTACGATAATCGGGTCAGTATGGTGTCAAGTACGATAATTAGATCGGGTCAGTGTGGTGCCAAGTACGTTTATTAGATCGGGTCAGTATGGTGCCAAGTACGATAATTGGATCGGGTCAGTATGGTGTCAAGTACGATTATTGGATCGGGTCAGTATGGTACCAAGTACGATAATTAGATCGGGTCACTATGGTGTCAATACGATTATTAGATCGGGTTAGTATGGTGCCAAGTACGATTATTAGATCGGGTCAGTATGATGCCAAGTACGATTAGTAGATCGGATCAGTATGATTACGATTATTAGATCAGGTCAGTATGGCGCCAGGTACGATTATTGGATCAGGTCAGTATGGCGCCAGGTACGATTATTGGATCAGGTCAGTATGGCGCCAGGTACGATTATAGGATCAGGTCAGTATGGCGCCAGGTACAATTATTAGATCGGGTCAGTATGGCGCCAGGTACAATTATTAGATCAGGTCAGTATGGCACCAGGTTCAATTATTGGATTAGGTCAGTATGGCGCCAGGTACAATTATTACATCAGGTCAGTATGGCGCTAGGTACGATTATTGGATCAGGTCAGTATGGCGCCAGGTACGAGTATTGGATCAGGTCAGTATGGCGCCAGGTACAATTATTACATCAGGTCAGTATGGCGCCAGGTACGCTTATTGGATCAGGTCAGTATGGCGCCACGTACGATTATTGGATTAGGTCAGTATGATACCAACTACGATTATTGGATCACGTCAGTATGGCGCCAGGTACGATTATTAGATCGCGTCAGTATAGCACCAAGTAGGGTTATTGGATAGGATCAGTATGATACCAAGTACGATTATTAGATCGAGTCAGTATGATACCAAGTACGATTATTAGATCGAGTCAGTATGATACCAAGTACGATTATTAGATCGAGTCAGTATGATACCAAGTAAGATTATTGGATAGGATCAGTATGATACCAAGTACAATTATTGGATAGGATCAGTATGATACCAAGTACAATTATTGGATAGGATCAGTATGATACCAAGTACGATTATTAGATCGAGTCAGTATGATACCAAGTACAATTATTAGATCGAGTCAATATGATACCAAGTACGATTATTAGATCGAGTCAGTATGATACCAAGTACGATTATTATATCGAGTCAGTATGATACCAAGTACGATTATTGGATAGGATCAGTATGATACCAAGTACGATTATTGGATAGGATCAGTATGATACCAAGTACAATTATTGGATAGGATCAGTATGATACCAAGTACGATTATTAGATCGAGTCGGTATGGTACCAAGTACGATTATTAGATCGAGTCAGTATGGTACCAAGAACGATTATTAGATCGAGTCAGTATGATACCAAGTACGATTATTAGATCGAGTCAGTAAGATACCAAGTTCGATTATTGGATAGGATCAGTATGGTACCAAGTGTGATTATTAGATCGGGTTAGTATGGCGCCAGGTACGATTATTGGATCGGGTCAGTTTTCAATATTGAAGTTACGTACGCAGGTATGCGTGCACGGTACGGTACTATTCCAACTTTTTAATTACAGTACAAAACCTGAACAAAATGGCCGGTTGGCTGAATGAAAATTATATTCAAAATCGGGGAAACAAAAGAGCTTTTATATAATTAAACGTCATTTGTGGTAAAAAAAAAAACAAAAACAACAACAACAAAACAATAACTAAAAAGATAAGAATAAAAACGATCGCGAGATCATTTAGAACATACAAACTAAATATTGTTGCTCTCATCGGACTGGTAACTAAGCTTTTGGCGAACAAAGAAAGACCACCTCAGAATTGTGTATATATATATAGAATAATGTTGTCTTATGTATCACCATGCTAGCCAAGTCGACATTCCGTGGTAGGACTATCTGTACTTTATTATAGGAAGTAGAATGACTTATTATATATCATTATGCTATCCCAGTTGATAATGAACGGTAAAATCATGAAGAAAGAGTAATAAAGAAACAACAATTAAACAAGCAACACATACTCTCTCTCTCTCTCTCTCTCTCTCTCTCTCTCTCTCTCTCTCTCTCTCTCTCTCTCTCTCACTCTCTCTCTCTCTCTCTCTCTCTCTCTCTCTCTCTCTCTCTCTCTCTCTCTCTCTCTCTCTCTCTCTCTTCTCTCTCTTTTCACACACACACACACACACACACACAC
>JAXRKP010000420.1:157500-170000 GCA_037039925.1 Doris montereyensis
AAGGAGAGGGGGAGGGAAAGGAAAGGGGAGGGGAAGAAGAGGGGAGGGAAGGAGAGGGGGAGGGAAGAGAGGGGAAGGAAAAGGGGAGGGGAAGGAGAGGGGTAGGGAAGGAGAGGGGTGGGGAGGAGAGGGGGAGGGGAGGAAAGGGGTGAGGAAGGAAAGGGGGAGGGGAAGAGAGAGGGTGGGGGGAGGAGAGGGGACGGGAGGAGAGGGGGAGGAGGAGCAAGGGAGGGGAAGGAGAGGGGGAAAGGGGAAGGAAAGGGGAGGGAAAGGAGGGAAGGAGGCTGGGGGGAAGGAAGAGAGGGAGGTGAAGGAGAGAGGGGAGGGAAGGAGAAGGGGAGGGGAAGGAGCGGGGAAGACGAAGGAGAGGGGACGGGATGGAGAGGGAAGGGGAGAGGGGAGAGGGAGAGGGAAGGAAGGGAAAGGGAAGGAGAGGGGAAGAAGGAGGGAAGGAAAGGGAGAGGGGAAAGAAAGCGGGTGTGGAAGGAGAGGGGGAGGGGAAGGAGAGGGGGAGGGAGAGGGGGGAGGGGAAGGAGAGGGGTGGGGAAGGAGATGCGGGAGGGAGGAGAGGGGGTGGGGGAAGGAGAGAGGGAGGAGAGGAAAGGGGAGGGGAAGGAAAGGGGGAATGGGAAGGCAAGGGGGAGGGGAAGGAGGGAAGGAGACTGGGAGGGGAAGGAGGGAAAGGAGGGAAGGAGACTGGGAGGGGAAGGAGGAAAGGAAACTGGGAGGGGAAGGAGGGGGAGGAGGGAAGAGTTTTACCCTACGACTTTTTGTTTGCTAGGCCGACATCTTGCCTCTGGACTACGGAGTTCTCCATGACAGGGACAGTCCAGTAATCGATGGGAATGGGAAGCAATGCAAACTGGCAACGCCTTTGCTGACCTTGCCATAACGCCATGGGAAAGGTCGACGAGCCAAGCTGATCGGATACATCACGAAAGGCAGTTACAGCAAACGGTATAACATTGGCAGTTACAGCAACAGTTATAACATTGGCAGTTACAGCAAACGATATAACATTGGCAGTTAGAGCAAACGATATAACATTGGCAGTTACAGCAAACGACATAACACTGGCAGTTACAGCAAACGATATAACATTGGCAGTTACAGCAAACGATATAACATTGGCAGTAAACAGAAAACAATATAACATTGGCAGTTACAGCAAACCATATAACATTGGCAGTTACAGCAAACAATATAACATTGGCAGTTACAGCAACAGTTATAACATTGGCAGTTACAGCAAACGATATAACATTGGCAGTTACAGCAATCGATATAACATTGGCACTTACAGCAACTGTTATATCATTGGCAGTTACAGCAACGACATAACATTGGCAGTTACAGCAAACGATATAACATTGGCAGTTAGAGCAAACGATATAACATTGGCAGTTACAGCAAACGATATAACATTGGCAGTAAACAGCAAACGATATAACATTGGCAGTTACAGCAAACGATATAACATTGGCACTTACAGCAAACGATATAACATTGGCAGTAAACAGAAAACAATATAACATTGGCAGTTACAGCAAACGATATAACATTGGCAGTTACAGCAATCGATATAACATTGGCACTTACAGCAACTGTTATATCATTGGCAGTTACAGCAAACGACATAACATTGGCAGTTACAGCAAACGATATAACATTGGCAGTTAGAGCAAACGATATAACATTGGCAGTTACAGCAAACGATATAACATTGGCAGTAAACAGCAAACGATATAACATTGGCAGTTACAGCAAACGATATAACATTGGCAGTTACAGCAAACGATATAACATTGGCAGTTACAGCAAACGATATAACATTGGCAGTTACAGCAAACCATATATCATTGGCACTTACAGCAACAGTTATAACATTGGCAGTTACAGCAAACGATATAACATTGGCAGTTACAGCAACCGACATAACATTGGCAGTTACAGCAAACCACATAACATTGGCAGTTACAGCAAACCATATAACATTGGCACTTACAGCAACTGTTATAACATTGGCAGTTACAGCAAACGCTATAACATTGCCAGTTACAGCAATCGATATAACATTGGCAGTTACAGCAACTGTTATAACATTGGCAGTTACAGCAACTGTTATAACATTGGCAGTTACAGCAACTGTTATAACATTGGCAGTTATAGCAACTGTTATAACATTGGCAGTTACAGCAAACGATATAACATTGGCAGTTAGAGCAAACCATATAACATTGGCAGTTACAGCAAACGATATAACATTGGCAGTTACAGCAAACCATATAACATTGGCAGTTACATCAACTGTTATAACATTGGCAGTTACAGCAAACGCTATAACATTGGCAGTTACAGCAATCGATATAACATTGGCAGTTACAGCAAACGATATAACATTGGCAGTAAACAGCAAACGATATAACATTGGCAGTTACAGCAAACGATATAACATTGGCAGTTACAGCAAACGATATAACATTGGCAGTAAACAGAAAACAATATAACATTGGCAGTTACAGCAAACGATATAACATTGGCAGTTACAGCAACTGTTATAACATTGGCAGTTACAGCAAACGATATAACATTGGCAGTTACAGCAATCGATATAACATTGGCACTTACAGCAACTGTTATAACATTGGCAGTTACAGCAAACGATATAACATTGGCAGTTACAGCAAACGATATAACATTGGCACTTACAGCAACTGTTATAACATTGGCAGTTACAGCAATCGATATAACATTGGCAGTTACAGCAAACGATATAACATTGGCAGTTAGAGCAAACGATATAACATTGGCACTTACAGCAACTGTTATAACATTGGCAGTTACAGCAACTGTTATAACATTGGCAGTTACAGCAAACGATATAACATTGGCAGTTAGAGCAAACGATATAACATTGGCACTTACAGCAACTGTTATAACATTGGTAATTACAGCAACTGTTATAACATTGGCAGTTACAGCAACTGTTATAACATTGGCAGTTACAGCAAACGATATAACATTGGCAGTTAGAGCAAACGATATAACATTGGCACTTACAGCAACTGTTATAACATTGGCAGTTACAGCAATTGTTATAATATTGGCAGTTACAGCAATCGATATAACATTGGCAGTTACAGCAACTGTTATAACATTGGCAGTTACAGCAACTGTTATAACATTGGCAGTTACAGCAATCGATATAACATTGGCAGTTACAGCAAACGATATAACATTGGCAGTTACAGCAAACGACATAACATTGGCAGTTACAGCAAACGATATAACATTGGCACTTACAGCAACTGTTATAACATTGGCAGTTACAGCAAACAATATAACATTGGCAGTTACAGCAAACGATATAACATTGGCAGTTACAGCATACGATATTAAATTGGTCGTTAGAACAAACGATATAACATTGACAGCAAATTATATTATATATATATATATATATATATATATATATATATATATATATATATATATATATATATTATATATATATATATATAATATATATGTATATATATATATATATATATATATATATATATATATGTCAATCATACGAGCGTAATTACTGTAGTGCAAAACAGCATCAGGCACCTGTTATCAAAACCGACTCAAATACTCGTAAACACCTTTGAAACGGTTGAGCTGTTGACAATAGCATACCGAAATAACGACTTCATGATAAAACTGAACACTAACGCACACACTTTTAACACACGCACATACTATAGTATACCACACAAACACACAGTTGAACACATGCAAACACGAACACATACACACATATGAACATATACACCAATCACATACACTCTTGAACACACATGCACCTACACACACACATATATGCACCACACACACAATTGAACACAAAAAACACACAGACACACACACACTACTCACTCTCTCTCTCCTCTCACTCTCTCTCTCTCTCTCTCTCTCTCTCTCTCTCTCTCTCTCACTCACTCTCTCTCTCTCTATTATCACACACATACACACACAGACACACACACGCACTGAAGAATGCAGACCAACAAACAGCAGATGTATGTTGACATTGTGTACAGACATTGACAACGCCTTTTTACTGTTCCAATTGGCCTGACCCACAATATCTGGCTTTGTAATTGCTATGACTAAAAAAACAAAACATTATTATAATTATTATTACTTGCATATCATTTGGGCTTGCCGGTTATTTTCATAGCGACACCTAAACTAATGTCGTATGTATGTGTTCACCCTTGTTTATAGTGTTGTACATATTCACACACTATCACGACAACCACCACCATTACCACCACTACAGCCTAAAATAGCATGCCCACCGTCACCACCACCACCGCACTACTACCTCTACCACCACTACCACCACCACTGGACCTAACCCTACCACCACCACCACCACTACCATCTCTACCACCACTACCACCACCACTACCTAACTCACCACCACCATCACCACCATTACCATCTCTACCACCACTACCACTACCACCATCACTACCATCACCCCTACCACCATCACCACCACCACCACTACAACTACAACCACTACCACCACCACCACCATCACTGACTTAAAAGGAAGAAACACACTTCAGTACATGACAAACACACACTGGAGTTAAAAAGGAAGAAACACACTTCAGTACATGAACTGGAGTTAAAAGAAACACACTTCAGTACATGACAAATACACACTGAGTTAAAAGGAAGAAACACATTTCAGTACATGACAATCACACACTGGAGTTAAAAGGAAAAACACACTTCAGTACATGACAAACTCACACTGGAGTTAAAAGGAAGAAACACACTTCAGTACATGACAATCACACACTGGAGTTAAAGGAAGAAACATACTTCAGTACATGACAAACACATACTGGAGTTAAAGGGAAGAAACACAATGACAAACACACCGAAGTTAAAGGGAAGAAACACACTTCAGTACATGACAAATACACACTGGAGTTGAAGGGAAGAAACATACTTCCGTATATGACACACACACCGATGACAGCAGGTGAAAAACACACACTGACTGAAATTTAAAAAACGACACTAAAGTACATGAAAAAAACACGTTTAGGTAAATAAAAAATCACACGTTCAAGTAAATAAAACAAAAAAGAACTGACACTGACGTAAATGAAAAAAACAGACACTGATGCAAATAAAAAAACAGACACTGATGTAAATGAAAAACAGACACTGAAGTAAATGAAAACCAGACACTGAAGTAAATGAAAAACAGACACTGATGCAAATAAAAAACAGACACTAAAATAAATGAAAAACATACACTGAAGTAAATGAAAACCAGACACTGAAGTAAATGATAAACATACACTGAAGTAAATGATAAACATACACTGAAGTAAATGAAAAACATACACTGAAGTAAATGATAAACATACACTGAAGTAAATGATAAACATACACTGAAGTAAATGATAAACATACACTGAAGTAAATGAAAAACAGACACTGATGCAAAAGATAAACATACATTGAAGTTAATGATAAACATAATACACTGAAGTAAATGATAAACATACACTGAAGTAAATGATAAACATACACTGAAGTAAATCATAAACATACACTGAAGTAAATGAAAAACATAATACACTGATGCAAATGAAAACAGACATTGAAGTAAATGAAAAACATACACTAAAGTAAATGATAAACATACACAGAAGGAAATGATAAACATACACTTAAGTAAATGATAAACATACACTGAAGGAAATGATAAACATAATACACTGATGCAAATGAAAAACAGACATTGAAGTAAATGATAAAAACATAATACACTGATGTAAATGATAAACATACATTGAAGTAAATGAAAACATAATACACTGATGCAAATGAAAAACAGACACTGAAGTAAATGAAAACATAATACACTGATGCAAATGAAAAACAGACATTGAAGTAAATGAAAAACATAATACACTGATGCAAATGAAAAACAGACACTGAAGTAAATGAAAAACATAATACACTGATCCAAATGAAAAACAGACACTGAAGTAAATGAAAAACATAATACACTGATGCAAATGAAAAACAGACACTGAAGTAAATGAAAAACATAATACACTGATGCAAATGAAAAACAGACACTGAAGTAAATGAAAAATATAATACACTGATGCAAATGAAAAACAGACATTGAAGTAAATGAAAAACATAATACACTGATGCAAATGAAAAACAGACACTGAAGCGCAATGAAAACCACACAGTGATGTACATGACAAACAGAAAATCAGAAACTGAAATAAACACATAATGATAGATATCATTAATAAACACTGAAAAACAGACATCGGAGTAAATTAAAAATAGAGACAGGTGGAAATGAAAATCACACTTAAGTAAACTGGGGGTTTTTTTGGTTTGATTTGATATATCCACACCCACAGCTAAAGTGATCGCGAGTTTGTTGGGTTTTTTTGGGTAGGATTTTAAATTTTGCCCAGACTGCTTTGTAAACAGCCATCTGCACACGGAACCTTCTTTCTATCGTCTGTCTCCAATGGGACTAGGTGTCGAGCTACCTACCTGCATATCAAGAAAGGGAAGGGGGGCGGGGTGGGGGGAGGACGGGGGGGGCAGCAGGGGTAGATTTTGCTCGAAAGAAATCGAGAAAATCTTTCAAACGTCGGCGGGACACGAACCCACTACCTTCTTGGTTAAGAGGCCGACACCTTGCCTCCGGCCTACGGAGTCCCCCTAGTAAACTGGAAAACAGACACTGAATTATTCATTTGTTTGTTTTCATTGAAGTTTTCCCTATCTACCATCGCAGTAATATCAGGAGTAATTAATAGTAAACAGCAAATATGCTAGAGAACTGAAGGAGTGAAAATAAAGAAGTAGAAACTAGCAAAAAGGCATACAAAACACAAAGGTAAATGAAATTCAGAGACTGACGTAAATGAAAAACAGACATTTAATTTTTTTTTTAAAGACACTGACTTAAATAAAGAAACAGACAATGTTTACTTTAATTTTTTTTTAAAAAAGGAACTGACTTAAATAAAGAAACAAACAATATTTACGGTTTTTTTTAAGAAACTGACTTCAATGAAAAAACAGACAATATTTACGTATTTTTTAAGGAACTGACTTAAATAAAGAAACAGACAATATTTACGGGTTTTTTTAAGGAACTGACTTCAATGAAAAAAACAGACAATATTTACGTGTTTTTTTTTAAGGAACGGACTTAAATAAAGAAACAGACAATATTATTTACGTTTTTTTTAAGGAACTGACTTAAATAAAGAAACAGACAATATTTACGTTTTTTTAAAGGAACTGACTTAAATGAAGAAACAGATAATTACTTCAACACAAAAAGGCACTACCGTAAATGAAAAACAGACATTCAAATTAACAAAAAAAGACAGTGACGTAAGTGAAAAACAGACATCGCAGTAAAGGCAAAATGGAGACTGAAGCAGGTGTTGACATGGAGGATTATAAATTTGAGAGATAAAAACCCAAAATTCGAAACTTCAAGGTCGAGGCTGCCATACTGCAAAAAGCTAGCATAATTAGAACACGGAGGCTTTGGTATCGTACAGGCCTAATCAATGTCATAACATTAATACACCAGTACACCAACTCTCCTCCCCCCTCCCTCTCTCTCTCTCTCTCTCTCTCTCTCTCTCTCTCTCTCTCTCTCTCTCTCTCTCTCTCTCTCTCTCTCTCTCTCTCTCTCTCTCTCTCTCTCTCTCTCTCTCTCTCTCTCTCTCTCTCTCTCTCTCTCTCTCTCTCTCTCTCTCTCTCTCTCTCTCTCTCTCTCTCTCTCTCTCTCTCTCTCTCTTGAAGACCTATGTATGTATGTATGTATGTATGTATGTATGTATGTATGTATGTATGTATGTATGAATGTATGTATGTACGTATGTACTCAATCTGTAGATAGGTAGATCGACAAATAGATAGATAGGTAGGTAAGTAGCTAGGGGGGGGGGGAGAAGTGGGGGTGCGAGCTTGAGCATTTCGACCTAGTGACAATCTTAGTATTGCAGACGTTTTGGCGAGTATATTATTATGCTAGTACGCTGGTCTACCATTGACCTAATAAACAACGCACATGTGTAACAGCTGGTGACACGGGACAGAACACACACACACACAAACACACATACACACACAAACACACACACACACACTACTCATAGTATCACAGGCAGAGGTGCCAGGCAACATTTCCATACAGAGAGAAACAAGAGATTTTTTAAAAAATATTTGAAGGCGCTGTGGGAGTGAGGGGTGATATCTGTAGTGTTTTACCATTCCTAATCAGTGACGACTCCACCCCTCCCCCTCCCCCCCCCCCCTGTTATACTATGTACTACTAGTAAAGGTGCTGCATTCTGCTTGACCTCACTTAACTCACGTGTAATTGAGTACCCGGTTAAACGACAGAGAAGCATCTTGTCAAAGGTGTCAGTCAGGTGTACTCTACGCACTCCATGGAGTTGACTTAATGGAATGAATGAGATGGCCTGCTAACAAATCAAATTAATGATGTAAAGTCGGTAAGCCTGTTGCAAAAATTACAAATGACGATCACAAAATTACGATCGATCGATAGATAGATAGATAGATATATAGATACATAGATAGATAGATAGATATATAGATAGATAGATAGATAGATATAGATAGATAGATAGATAGATAGACAGACAGTTATATAGATAGATAAATACACACATACATACATACATACATCGCGCGCAGTTTGGCGTGCAAAGAAAAAACCAGTCCCCGAGCAGGTTACCTATTTTTTTCATGATTTTTTTTAAAAATAAATTACTTATTACAACGGTGGATCGATAACAGAGAGCGTCAGAGGGCGTGCAGTAATGGTGTGCATCATTCTGTCTGCTCTGCTGCCTTGACACTTGATACTGACTCAGCATCTGTACCGCATTAAAGATATTCTAGATCTAACACCAAAACAAAATGCCACTTTGGAGAGTAAATTTGTATTTTATAGATCTGAGTTATTAGATCTAGATCTAGATGGTTTGCTGGTCTGTGTTTATGTTGATGTACTTATTTTATTCTCCATGGAAGAGAGGGAGGCTTGTTTAGTTTTGCTTTGCGTATGTTTTCTTACTCATGTGTTTCTGTACTGTTACTGTTATTTTTTCGATTAAAATTGCTTTCTGTTTTTGTCCTTGGATTTTCATGTTGGCAGGTGATTTTGTTGTTAGTTTTGTTTGGGGGTTTTCTTTTTGGGATGTGAGAGAAAGGGTGTTGTTTTGTCATTGTGTATCGATCTGTCGTTCTTTTTGGTTACTCATGAAGGGATGCACATCCGGACATTTTCTGTGTTGTCTGGTTTCGGTAAGGTAAAGGGGAAATCATAAAGGATCCCGATTTCGGGATAGGTATCAATAAGGACGACTAAGTATGAGTATTCCTCTATCAAACCCAACAACGCACACATAGAAGATCCTGATTGTGGATACTGATCCGTACTGGTAGTTCGTACAGATTTGATAAGTATTGAGGGGCAATACTTATTGCGACCGAAACTCACCGACACAAGGCGTGGGCGTTGCGATGTCTGGGATGGACTAGGGACATTTTCAAGTGACCATAGCAGAGCGGCCGTTGAACGTAAGTAAAAAATCTAATAACACTGTTGAACTCTGCATCATCCAACTACGGTAGATACTGTAGAGAGAAAGTTAAATTTCGAACTGAATTCGTTATTTCTCTATAATTTAGAAAATAATATTTATCTTCATGTCTTAGACAAACAATACTATATACTACCCAAGTGTGTGAATCTTCCCTATCTTACACGTGTGTAGTGAGGCTTTTCTCTAGATGGACACAAAATCTACAGCAATGGATGTTGATTTGCTTATTGCCAATGTTTTTAAAAGAAGCCAGTTTTTGAGGAATGATTTTTTTTAAAAATAAATTACTTTTCGGTGGATCGATTTTTTTTTCTTTCTTTTTTTTCTTTTCATTAAAGATTTTTTCCACGCTCAGTTTGGTAGGCATATATCGAACGTCAGCAGATAAACGATTTTCATGTTGGCTGGGGGTTTTCGACCATTGCAAATTTGTTATCTACTCCCATTTCAATCAAATTCTATTACATATATCTTTGTTTTTTCACTCTGCCTATCTATCTACCTATAGCTTCCATCCTCCCCCCTCTCTCCCTCTCTCCCTCTCTGTCTGTCTGTCTGTCTGTCTGTCTTTTGAGGAATGTTTCCTTTTTTCTTTCTTTTTTTCTTTTCTTTTGTCTGTCTGTCTCTCTTTCTCTCTCTCTCTCTCTCTCTCTCTCTCTCTCTCTCTCTCTCTCTCTCTCTCTCTCCCTCTCTCTCTCTCTCTCTCTCTCTCTCTCCCCCTCTCTCTCTCTCTCTCTCTCTCTCTCTCTCCCTCTCTCTCTCCCTCTCTCTCTCTCTCTCTCTCTCTCTCTCTCTCTCTCTCTCTCTCTCTCTCTCTCTCTCTCTGTCTCTCTCTCTCTCTCTCTCTCTCTCTCTCTGTCTCTCTCTCTCTCTGTCTCTCTCTCTCTCTCCATTACGTTTCTTCTCCTTTCTCTTAGTTTTTTTGTTTGTTGTTGTTTTGTTGTTTTGTCCCCCCCCTCTCCTTAGTGGGATATATAGTTGAATACGGCTCTGTACTGAAACAACGCTTTCAGTGCACTGTGTCTCTGAGTAGTTTTAGAGTGCTGGTATCAAGTGTCATCTACATATTGTAGGTTCCGGAAGGCGGGCTGGCACCTTACCTCACGACAGTTTAGAGTGCTCGTGCTTTCAAAATGGCACACGTGTTGTGTTTTCATATATTGTCACACAATTGTATTTGGTTCCAATATATCCCCTATGTTTTTTGTTTTTTTTTTTGTTTGTTTTGTTTTTTGTTTTTTTGCAATACAAATTATATATCTAAAAGATAATCATACGTAATCCAAATAGTTCTTATTAAACTTTTCTCACCTATCCCCCCCCCCCCCCCCCCCAACACATGCTGCATAATTTAATTAATGCAATAACTGTTTGCTAACGCTATAACTACTATCATTTTACTATTTACGCCACCTCTACTTTACTAGTATTACTATCGTCCTCTATCACCACAACCACTGCCCTAATATTTGTTCTTTCTTTTTTTTTTCTTTTTTTTATTATATAAGAGATGATTATAATGATATTTATATTTGTAGAAATTTTGACTATTAAATGAACTTAGGATAGGGATGAAATATAGTAATGGTCATTTTGAGGTTGCCTCTGCGGTCTGTTGCGCTTCCGTTCATCATAGCTTTTCTTGTTTTCTTTTTTCTCTCCTTGTTTTATTGAATTTATTATTTCAAAACAAAACACCACTACAAACATGAAAACAAAAACAAGAAAACATTAAAAGAATATAAAGATAAAATAAAATAAAATAAAGCAAAATAAACACCCGGGACAAAACATCCGAATAACAACCCCCCCCCCATCCCCCAACCCGTCTTTAAACGAAAAAGAAAACAGAGAGAAAACATGTCAATTGTAATTACGTGTGAATGTTTCCTTTGTCATTCGTGTATATTGGAAATATCTATCGGGGTGATTATCTTTTAAACGAAGAAAGAGGTGGTGATATTCACCAAAAGTTTGCCTCTCTCTATTGGTGGCATGGATTCCATGTATTTTCTTTTTTAGTCTAGGAAGCACGCTATCAAGTAACAGAAACTCTTCATCAGACGACGAAACCATTTTCGACTGACTGACAAACTGACAACACACTGTGCTGACAAGAATAGAATAGACCGGAAATAACTATCCTCTGTGTGCACACAAGAGAAGTAAGTTCCTTACCATAAGTAACATATTTTAAAGATACTTATTTTCGGGATCCTTTTGTGTTTTCCCCTTAAGACCCTTATTCTTCTAATTTGACCGGATAAATGAGAGAATGCCGCCCGCAGGCGGATAACTGAGACAATATCATCAGCCGGCCGGATAACTGAGACAATATCATCAGCGGGCCGGATAACTGAGACAATATCATCAGCAGGCCGGATAACTGGGACAATACCGTCAGCGGGCCGGATAACTGAGACAATATCATCAACGGGCCGGATAACTGAGACGATATCGTCAGCGAGCCAGATAACAGAGAAGATATCGTCAGCGGGCCGGATAACTGAGACAATACCGTCAGCGAGCCGGATGACTGAAACAATACCGTCAGAGGATCGGATAACTGAGACAATACCGTCAGAGGGTCGGATAACTGAGACAATACCGCCAGCGAGCCGGATAACTGAGACAATATCGTCAGAGGGTCGGATAACTGGGACAATATCGTCAGAGGGTCGGATAACTGAGACAATACCGTCAGCGAGCCGGATAACTGAGACAATACCGTCAGAGGGTCGGATAACTGAGACAATACCGCCAGCGAGCCGGATAACTGAGACA
>JAXRKP010000420.1:175000-195000 GCA_037039925.1 Doris montereyensis
TTACTGTCATGTTCAGCCAGTCTGTTATATCTTGTTCCCATTCCAGTTTCCGATACAATCATTTTCAGCCAGTCTGTTACATCCTGTTTCAATTCCAGTCTCCGTTACTGTCATGTTCAGCCAGTCTGTTTGTTACATCTTGTTGTCAGTCTACGGATTGGTCTCCTTTTCTATGTCTTGTAAAAGTCGATTCTTTTTATTGGTTTGCTTTATGTCACTTTGTGTGCCCGATATATTAATTGAGTTTCCTTTTCTTTACGTTAGTGAAAGCCGATTTTTTTCATTGGTTTGCTTTATGTCGCTTTGTGTGCCCGATATATTAATTGAGTTTCCTTTTCTTTACGTTAGTGAAAGCCGATTTTTTTTCATTGGTTTGCTTTATGTCGCTTTGTGTGCCCGATATATTAATTGAGTTTCCTTTTCTTTACGTTAGTGAAAGCCGATTTTTTTTCATTGGTTTGCTTTATGTCGCTTTCTGTGTCCGATATATTAATTGAGTTTCCTTTTCTTTACGTTAGTGAAAGTCGACTGTGCATGGACCTTTATTCGTTCAAGGACTTTTCATTCTTTACTATTTCGATCAATAATTATTCTCAATACTTTTTTCGGTAACATCTCACTTCAAGGTTGTAAGATATTCTCTTACAATCCGCTCAAAATTCACCAGGAGATGTCACTGTTGTATGCCGGTCAGCAATGTTCCCTGTAAGATGTCCGAGTGTGCGAACGCACAGTTGAGAAATGAGTGCGCACACCAGGAGTAGGAAGAAGAGGTGCGCACAGTTGAGAAATGAGTGCGCACACCAATAAAGAAGAAGAGCATGCACACAATTTAACAAATGTAAATATATATATATATATATATCTATATATATATATATATATATATATATATATATATATATATATATATATATATATATATATATATATATATATATATATATATATATATATTATATTTATATATATATATTTATATATATATACCATATAATATATATACTACTTGTTTTTTTTCAGAAATTTTGCGCACCACCCATTCACACTCGTTGACAATTCTGGATAGAGAGAACATTGCTGACAAGGCCCATTCATTCCTCGTTGTTCAATTCTGGACGTTAGGGGGACATTGCTGACAAGGCCTCGTCCATTGTTTGTTGTTAAATTCTGGACATTAGGGAACATTGCTGACAAGGCCTCTTTCATTGTTTGTTGTTCAATTCTGAACATTAGGGGAACATTGCTGACAAGGCCTTTTCTTTATTTTTATTTTCTGGATTTAGGGGAACATTTGAGACTCTTTTCTTTGTTTGTTGTTCAATTCTGGACATTAGGGGGAACATTGCTGACAAGGCTTCTTTCTTTGTTTAATTAGGGGAACATTCTTTCTTTGTTTGCTGTTAAGTTCTGGACATTAGGGAACATTGCTGACAAGGCCCTTTTCTTTGAGTGTTCAATTCTGGACATTAGGGGAACATTGAAGGGCAAAGGCCCCTTTTTTTGTTTGTTGTTCAATTCTGACATTAGGGGAACATTGCTGACAAGGCCGCTTTCTTTGTTTATTGTTCAATTCTGGACATTAGGGGAACATTGCTGACAAGGCTCTTTCTTTGTTTGCTGTTCAATTCTGGACATTAGGGGAACATTGCTGACAAGGCCTCTTTCTTTTTGTTTATTCAATTCTGGACATTAGGGGAACATTCCTGACAAGGCCCCTATCTTTGTTTGTGTTCAATTCTGTTAGGGAACGAATTTTTCTATCTGTTGACATTACTCTTTCTTTGTTTATTTTTCTGACAATTCTGGACATTAGGGAACATTGCTGACAAGGCCTCTTTCTTTGTTTATTGTTCAATTCTGGACATTAGGGAACATTGCTGACAAAGGCCCTATTTCTTTTGTTTTGTTTATCTGTTAAGTTCTGTCTGACATTAGGGAACATTGCTGTTAAACAAGGGCCATCTTTTTTGTTTGTTGTTCAATTCTGGACATTTACATTAGGGAACATTGCTGACAAGGCCCCTTTTTCTTTGTTGTTAAATTCTGGACATTAGGGGAACATTGCTGACAAGGCCCTTTCTTTGTTTGTTTTTCAATTCTGGACATTAGGGAACATTGCTGACTGGCCAATCTACATTGTTTGCTGTTAAGTTCATCTTGTTTGTTGTTAAATTATTGTTACTAGGGAACATTGCTGACAAGGCCCCTTTCTTTGTTTGTTGTTCCAATTTGGACATTAGGGCAACATTGCTGACAAGGTCTGTTACCTTTTCCAATTTGTTTGTTGTTCATTATTGACACTAGGCAACATTGCTCAGGCCAGTTTCATTCTTTGTTGTTAAATTCTCCGTGACACTAGGGCAACATTGTGACACGGCCCCTTTCTTTGTTTGTTGTTTACATTCTACTGTCATTGTTGTTAAATCATTTTCAGCCATTGACATTTCCAGGGAACATTGCTGACAAGGCCCCTTTCTTTGTTTGTTGTTAAATTATTGACACTAGGGCAACATTGTGGACAAGGCCCCTTTCTTTGTTTGTTGTTAACTTATTGACACTAGGGCAACATTGTGATTACGTTAGTGAAAGCCGATTTTTTTTCATTGGTTAACTTTTTAGGGCAACATTGTGGACCCGCCCCTATTCTTTGTTTGCTGTTAAATTATTGACACTAGGGCAACATTGTGGACCGATTTCTTTGTTTGTTGTTAAATCTTTTGTGACGATTAATTTGTTTGTTGTTAAATCATTGACGTTAGGCAACATTGGTGGACCCGGCCCCTTTCTTTGTTTGTTGTTAAATTATTGACACTAGGGAAACATTTTGGACATTGGCACCTTTCATTCTTTGTGGTTAAAGTTTCCTTTTTTGACACTAGGGAAACATTGATGATAATTCCTTTTCATTCTTTTTTGGTTAAATCATTGACGTTAGGGAAACATTGTGGATTCTTTTTCAATTCTTTGTGGTTAAATTCACTTTAGGAAACATTTTGATATTATGCCTTTTCATTCTTATTGACACTAGGGAAACATTGATGATAACGGCACCTTTCTTTGTTTGTTGTTAAAGAGGTGCGCACATTGACACTAGGGAAACATTGATGATAATTCCTTTTCATTCTTTGTTTGTTAAATTATTGACACTATATATGCCCACTATTTGTTTTTTTTTCACAAATTTTGCGCATGGGAACATTGATGACAAGTCTTTGTTTGTTGTTAAATTATTGACAATAGGAGAACATTTCATTTTTCCTCGTTGTTCAATTCTGACGGGGACATTGCTGACACTGAACATTAGGGGAACATTGATGACAAGGTCCTTTCTTTTCTTTTTTGTTAAATTCTGAACATTAGGGTTAAATTCTTGTTTGTTGTTGACACTAGGGAACATTGATGTTTGACAAGTCATTCCTTTCTTTGTTTGTTGTTAAATTTAGGAACACTAGGGTTCAAACATTGATGACAAGGCCCTTCATTCTTTGTGGTTAAATTCTGACATTAGGGGAACATTCCTGACAAGACCTCTTTCTTTGTTTGTTGTTCAATTCTGGACATAGGGAACATTGATGACAATTCCTTTTCATTCTTTGTGGTTAATTCTGGACATTGTTTGCTGTTAAGTTCTGGACATTAGGGAACATTGATGACAAGTCCTTTCATTCTTTGTTGTTAAATTAGGGGAACATTGGACAAGGCCCCTTTTTTGTTTGTTGTTCAATTCTGGACATTAGGGGAACATTGATGACAAGGCACCTTTTTTTGTTTATTGTTCAATTCTGGACATTAGGGAACATTTCAAGGCCCTTTCTTTGTTTGTTGTTCTTTGACAAGGCCTCTTTCTATTGTTTGGTTAGGGAACATTCCTGACAAATTGGACATTAGGGGAACATTGCTGACAAGGCCTCGTTCATTCTTTGTTGTTAAATTCTGGACATTAGGGAACATTGCTGACAAGGCCCTTTCTTTGTTTGTTGATGACACTTAGGAACATTGCCTTTTCATTCTTTGTTGTTAAATTATTGACACTAGGGGAACATTTAAAGGCCCTTTTTATTGTTTTTGTTGTTAAATTATTGACATTAGGGAAACATTGCTGACAAGGCTTTCTTCCTTTTCATTCTTTGTTGTTAAATTATTGACACTAGGGCAACATTTGACAAAGGATTCTTTGTTGTTAAATTAGGGCAACATTGCTGACAAGGCCCCTTTCATTCTTTGTTGTTAAATTATTGACACTAGGGCAACATTGTTGACAAGGCCCCTTTCATTCTTTGTTGAACATTGCTGACAAGGTCCATTCTTTGTTGTTAACTTATTGACACTAGGGCAACATTGTGACAAGGCACCTTTCTTTGTTTGTTGTTAAACTTATTGACACTAGGGCAACATTGTGACGGCACCTTTCTTTGTTTGTTGTTAACTTATTGACACTAGGGCAACATTGCTGACAAGGCCCCTTTCTTTGTTTGTTGTTAACTTATTGACACTAGGGCAACATTGTGGACACGGCACCTTTCTTTGTTTGTTGTTAAATTATTGACACTAGGGCAACATTGTGGACACGGCACCTTTCTTTGTTTGTTGTTAACTTATTGACACTAGGGCAACATTGTGGACACGGCACCTTTCTTTGTTTGTTGTTAACTTATTGACACTAGGGCAACATTGTGGACAATACCTTTCTTTGTTTGTTGTTAACTTATTGACACTAGGGCAACATTGTGACACGGCACCTTTCTTTGTTTGTTGTTAACTTATTGACACTAGGGCAACATTGTGGACACGGCACCTTTCTTTGTTTGTTGTTAACTTATTGACACTAGCAACATTGTGGACACGGCACCTTTCTTTGTTTGTTGTTAACTTATTGGGCAACATTGTGGACACGGCACCTTTCTTTGTTTGTTGTTAACTTATTGACACTAGGGCAACATTGTGGACACGGCACCTTTCTTTGTTTGTTGTTAAATTCTTGACGTTAGGGGAACATTGATGATAATTCCTTTCTTTCTTTGTTGTTAAATTTGACAATAGGGGAACATTGATGACATATATGATAATTCCTTTTCATTCTTTTGTGGTTAAATTCATTCTTTGTGGTTAACAATATGGGAACATTGATGACAAGTCCTTTTCATTCTTTGTTGTTAAATTCTGTACAATTTGGGAACATTGATGACAAGTCTTCTTCATTCTTTGTTGTTAAATTCTGTACAATATGGGAACATTGATGATAGTCTTCTTCTTCCTTTTTTCTTTGTGGAAATTCTGTACAATATGGGAACATTGATGACAAGTCTTCTTCATTCTTTGTTGTTAAATTCTGTACAATATGGGAACATTGATGACAAGTCTTTTCATTCTTTGTGGTTAAATTCTGTACAATATGGGAACATTGATGACAAGTCTTTTCATTCTTTGTGGTTAATTTCTGTACAATATGGGAACATTGATGATAATTCCTTTTCATTCTTTGTGGTTAAATTCACAATATGGGAACATTGATGACAAGTCTTCTTCATTCTTTGTGGTTATTCTGTACAATATGGGAACATTGATGACAAGTCTTCTTCATTCTTTGTGGTTAAATTCTGTACAATATGGGAACATTGATGACAAGTCTTCTTCATTCTTTGTGGTTAAATTCTGTACAATATGGGAACATTGATGACAAGTCCTTTTCATTCTTTGTTGTTAAATTCTCGACATTAGGGGAAAATTGCTGCAAGGCCCTTTCATTCTTTGTTGTTAAATTCTTGACATCAGGGGAACATTGCTGACAAGTCCTCTTCATTCTTTGTGGGTTAAATACTGGACACCACGGGAACATTGCTGACAAGGCCCCGTCATTCTTTGTGAGTTTAATACTGGACACCGCGGAAACATTGCTGACAAGGCCCCGTCAAGTTTAATACTGGACACCGCGGAAACATTGCTGACAAGGCCCGTCATTCTTTGTGAGTTTAATACTGGACACCGCGGAAACATTGCTGACAAGGCCCCGTCATTCTTTGTGGGTTTAATAGTGGACACCATGGGAACATTGCTGACAAGGCCCTGTCACTCTTTGTGGGTTTAATACTGGATACCGTGGGAACATTGCTGACAAGGCCCCGTCATTCTTTGTGGGTTTAATACTGGACACCGCGGGAACATTGCAGACAAGGCCCGTCACTCTTTGTGGGTTTAATACTGGACACCGCAGAACATTGCTGACAAGGCCACTTCATTCCTTTTTTGTTAAATTCTGGACACTGAAATTTATATATCTATATCGGTGATGTTGTGAAATTTACTTCTTTCTCATATGGTGGACAAATTTACACGAAAACTTAAACATATCGAAGGTATGAGCGAGATAGATACCGCCCCTCTTGATAGCAGAAAGTTATACATCTTACGCAATAATATGCCTACATGCTGACATCACTAGGCTACAAAAATATGCCTACATGCGTGATATCACTAGGCTACAAAAATATGCCTACATGCTGACATCACTAGGCTACAAAAATATGCCTACATGCTGACATCACTAGGCTACAAAAATATGCCTACATACAAAAATATGCCTGATATCACTAGGCTACAAAAATATGCCTACATGCTGACATCACTAGGCTACAAAAATATGCCTACATGCTGATATCACTAGGCTACAAAAATATGCCTACATTGATATCACTAGGCTACAAAAATATGCCTACATGCTGACATCACTAGGCTACAAAAATATGCCTACATGCTGACATCACTAGGCTACAAAAATATGTCTACATGCTGACATCATTAGGCTACAAAAATATGCCTACATGCTGACATCACTAGGCTACAAAAATATGCCTACACGCTGACATCACTAGGCTACAAAAATATGCCTACATGCTGACATCACTAGGCTACAAAAATATATCTACATGCTTGATATCACTAGGCTACAAAAATATGCCTACATGCTGAAATCACTAGGCTACAAAAATATGCCTACGCGCTGATATCACTAGGCTACAAAAATATGCCTACATGCTGACATCACTAGGCTACAAAAATATGCCTACATGCTGACATCACTAGGCTACAAAAATATATCTACATGCTTGATATCACTAGGCTACAAAAATATGCCTACATGCTGACATCACTAGGCTACAAAAAAGATTGACATCACTAGGCTTCAAAAATATGCCTACATGCTGACATCACTAGGCTACAAAAATATGCCTACATGCTGACATCACTAGGCTACAAAAATATGCCTACATGCTGACATCATTAGGCTACAAAAATATGCCTACATGCTGACATCACTAGGCTACAAAAATATGCCTACATGCTGACATCACTAGGCTACAAAAATATGCCTACATGCTGACAGGCTCAAAAATATGCCTACATGCTGAAATCACTAGGCTACAAAAATATGCCTACATGCTTGATATCACTAGGCTACAAAATATGCCTACATGCTGACATCACTAGGCTACAAAAATATGCCTACATGCTGACATCACTAGGCTACAAAAATATGCCTACATGCTGACATCACTAGGCTACAAAAAATATGCCTACATGCTGACATCACTAGGCTACAAAAATATGCCTACATGCTGACATCACTAGGCTACAAAAATATGTCTACATGCTGACATCACTAGGCTACAAAAATATGCCTACATGCTGACATCACTAGGCTACAAAAATATGCCTACATGCTGACATCACTAGGCTACAAAAATATGCCTACATGCTGACATCACTAGGCTACAAAAATATGCCTACATGCTGACATCACTAGGCTACAAAAATATGCCTACATGCTGACATCACTAGGCTACAAAAATATGCCTACATGCTGACATCACTAGGCTACAAAAATATGTCTACATGCTGACATCACTAGGCTAAAAATTATGCCTACATGCTGACATCACTAGGCTACAAAAATATGCCTACATGCTGACATCACTAGGCTACAAAAATATGCCTACCTGACATCACTAGGCTACATGCCTACATGCTGACATCACTAGGCTACAAAATATGCCTACATGCTGACATCACTAGGCTACAAAATATGCCTACATGCTGACATCACTAGGCTACAACAATATGCCTACATGCTGACATCACTAGGCTACAAAAATATGCCTACATGCATGACATCACTAGGCTACAAAAAATATGCCTACATGCTGACATCACTAGGCTACAAAAATATGCCTACACGCTGACATCACTAGGCTACAAAAATATGCCTACATGCTGACATCACTAGGCTACAACAATATGCCTACATGCTGACATCACTAGGCTACAAAAATAGTGCCGAGATGGGGAAACAACTGAGAAAATAAGATAGGATTTCTTAGTTACATCCCTTCTTTTGTTTCGTCTGCTTAACCAAGATTTCCTAGTCGTAGAAAATTTAGATCTAGATATTATGTAAACACTTTCTTTTCATCGTATACACTCTAGTCTCAATGTTGACCTGGTCTATGAAGCAAACAGCGACGAAAAGTCGCTGTTATAAGATTCTAAACACGTGTTAGAATAACAGTAATGAACAACCTCGTGTTTCTGTCTCGAGAGCACCGCAGTGTTAAGGGGAGGCGGGAGGCGGGGGTGGGGGTGGCAGCTGAATTTCGAAGAGTAGCTCAAAAGCCTTCGACAAAGTCTGCAGGGCTGAGCCATTTGGACGAGATGTAGCTACTGTAAAGGAAGAGTGTATGAACCATGTTTCAAAGCGACTCGATACGGCTTTGCGGAATTTAGTTCAGGACTGCACCAAGAAGGGTTTGTAAATTTATTTCTTTATATGCACAAACAGAATGAATCCATGGGTTTCATAACCTCACTTTTATTTTCTACAAAAGAAAAAAATATTGTAATTCTTTCTCAAAACGCTAACTATAAATTTTCAATTACACAATGACGACTACCTGAATTATTTGACAAACATATAAGCTGCGCATAATCAACCTCAACCCATTTGCGTTGGGTTTGTTTGTTGTTTTTTTATTGTACTGAACTATTCTGTTTCTAACGTAGTTGATTTGTCAACGTTCGCATTTTCTGTACTGACCGATATTCAGTTTGGTCTCGTTTTATTTTCATTTGCTGATTTTAGTTAGGTCTGGTTCGAAATGTTTCATATAATTTTATAAAACAGTTTACTTATGTAAACAATGTTATATGACGAGTCGGTGTATAGCGTGTATGCTCAATGTTTATCTTATGCTTATTGTTATTCAAAGGTACAACACTCGGCGGAAGGAAACACGGAAGCCTTACCGGCAATGCCATAGGCAACTATGTAAGTATTATGCCAGAGCTATTCGTGGGCACGACAACATTGAGGACATGAAGACAACAATTTTGACCAGCTTGTACCATGGCTACTCATAGACAACAAACCTCAGCATGGGTACTGCCCACCTGGCATCGACTCCTTGTGCTTCTACAAAGAAGGCCATCGCCCAGGGCATATTTCCTGACCAGCATAAGCTCCGTATCCATACGCCCCTGGATTACGACCGCTTGCATCAGCATGTTTGGCCCGTTTACCAACGTCTAACAAGTGATGATCTTCTACGCCGATGCAAGCTCCACGCAAAGCAGAATGCCAACGAAAGTCTTCACCATACCATCTAGACAAAATGCAACAAGACCCTCTGTCACCCGGGACCACGTGTCACATTTTCTATGCTGTCGGCTGTTGCCGAATTCAACTTTGGGGCCCGTTTTGCTGAAGATTTTAATTCCTACTATGGCATTCAGGCAGGGAGGACACCCGTAGACTTCAGCAAGTACGACATCAGAAGCGACTCTCACGAAATATCAGCACAGCCACCGGAAAGGATGGAAAGCCCGCAAATATATGAGGAAACAAGCAACAAAGAGAGCAGAGGAAGATGCTATCAAGCACATGGGAGACTTGGGATATGGAGCAGGGAAATATTAGTATTAGAATTGTTAGGGCCGTCTACAAATAGTGAGTCAACTTTTTTTTGTTTGATTATATACTTTTCCTCCTTAGATTTTTACATGAATGTAATTATTTTGTGAATGGATTACCATAATATATGGCAAATATACTCCTTATAACATAATATCCATAACAAACATAAATATAAACAATGTGCAATACAATTTTGAGTTTTTGGGTTGCGGAAATACAAAATTGTTTTTCTCAAAACATTTTTTTTGGTATACTTTTCGCTAAAAGTCAAAACCTTTTGCTTGGATTTGAACCAGATTTGGTATATAACTTTTTTTTATATGTTTGTGTAGTTTGTATTAGAGGTTTTTTGGGAAATAATCGATGATAGTGATGTTATTGATGATTTAGTGTAAAAAACTGGTGTTTTGGGGGTTTTGAAAGTTGATTTGTTTCAATATTTTTTCTCTTAGTAAGTGGATAAAATGTCTAAGCTCAGATCTAATACAACAAAAACAGTCCTCTTTACTACCCGTATCTCAAATTTGGTTGACTTTCCATGGTAACATTTTGAATTTTAGCGATTTGAAAAACGTAAACAAAATCCATTATGGCCGTGTTACCATGGCAACCAAACGTTCGAGCAGCAACAAAAAATTCCATCTTAATCACAGCATGATACCCTTTGTATGTGTGAAGTATGAACAATATATGTCCAATATTGAGTATTTTGCTTCTTGTCTGAGTCCCCCCCCCCTCCTTAAACTCGAGGACGGAAATAGTACTATTACTTCACTGCACCATACATCATAAGATATTCATCAGCACATTAAAATAAAAAACAACAACAAAAAACACCGCATGACCCCAACTTCTATCGACAGCATTACAGTACGCATTTGTTCAGTGTGGCAGTAAAAATGGCGATTTCGTCAAAATAGGTAAAACAAACACAAGACATGTCACAATACAACACTTCCGGTTTCATCCTTAGGATGCGCTTATGACATGAAGAAATGAATCCTCTCTTAATCAGACAACACACGAGGAAAAATCTACACACTTTATACAGGCAGTATATGGTATATGACGTGAAGAAGTAAATAATCAGACAATACACGAGTAAAAAGACACATTTTATACAGGCAGTACATGGTATATGACGTGAAGAAGTAAATTCTCACTTAGTCAGACAACACACGAGTAAAAATCTACACACTTTATACAGGTACTACATGGTGTATGACGTCAGAGGGGAAAACCAGAAACGGAGATAAAGGAAGAGTGGAGAGGAGAACAATTGGAGGATGGGAGACACACGGGGCCTACATGTTATTAGGGGTTAATGTAAAGACACAAGATAATATGAAAGCCCTATAGGAACAAAGACGAGACAAACACAAGGAATAGACAGAAAAAAATCCAGGCCACCATGGGGATCGAACCCGCGAGCTCTGCGTCGGCACCCATCGCCTCGCCATGAAAAGAAAGCGTGCTAGTGCTACCAATCGAGCTAACTACGCTCCCTACTGTCATATTGTCATTACATTAACTTCTGACACGCCCATTGCCTCACTGCTTGTCTTTATTATTAGGGATAACTAAAATGGGTAATGGTAAGTAAAGTCCAGACCTTCTTCAACAAATGCATTTGAAGTATTCTAGAAATCAAATGACAAGAGAAGGTAAGAAATGAGGGTCTTTGAGCAAGAACACGACGAGGACCAATAGCGGAAGAGTTGAAACTCTAAAGTTACTGCTGGTTTATTTAGTTCCTCTATTTTGAGTTTAGTAGCTTTCTTCTCTTTCCTTTTATGTTTGTTTTCTTAAGTCAGTAATCTCATTTTGGCAATCACTAGGTGGTGATCACTAAATATTTCTACTCCTCTGTTTACTCTTGCTGCTAACTATTATTTATATATGATTGACTTTTCACACATGTCTTCATTTTTAAATATTGTATATTTGTAGATACATGTATCTTTTGAGGAAAAAAGGTGCTGGCTATTTTCCTGTTATTCTGAAGGCAAAAATCTAATAGACTCTCTCCGTTTGGAGAAGTTGTTGTCACTCCTTCTTTACCTATTACTCCTCCTGACGTTTCTACATTGTTGTCTACTCTAGCATTTAAATCTCATAAAAGCATTAGTTCCTGTTTGGGTTTAAGATTCTCTGCAGCTATTTGTAAATCGTTTTCGAAGATATCTTTTTCTTCTTTAGTTGCGTCTTCGTTTAGTCCATAAGCTATTAATAATTTAATTTCTCGTCCTTTTGGTTTAATATTTACCTCTAATATCCGTGGGCTTATAAATTTCCAAATTTCTAGTAGCTTTTCATGTCTTTTATGCACTAGGAGGCCTACTCCTGCTCTAGCTCTATCTTTGACATCTACTCCTGAGAAGATTAAAATATGATTCGGTCCTATATTTTCTATTCCTGGTCCTTTTTTCTTTGTTTCTGTAATGCTCAACATATCTACTTTGAATTTTTCCATTTCTTCAACTAATTCTAACTCTTTTCCATTTATTGCCCTAACGTTCCATGTTCCAAAAATCACAGTCCGCGTTCGTTTCCAAGTTCGTCTTCCAAAGATCAAGTCGGTTATATTTCTTTTACTTCTCTGAATCAGGTTGTTTTGGATAAGCAGGGGATTAGCCCACTGTACCCTAGGTAGATGGTGGGGCTGCCACCTTGAGGCCCCTACCAGGCCTTGCTATTTTCTGTCAGGGTTAACTCCCTTAGCCTTTGGTCAGTCAATACCGGCCTGCAAGGCAGCAGGTTGTTTTCTTTCAGGATTAACTCCCTTAGCCTTTGGTCAGCCAAGACCTGCCTGCAAGGCAGCAGGGAAACTCGTGGAGGGCGGGATCTTCTACTCCCCGTACAGGTGCCTACCTGTGAACTGCCCGGACAGAACTCTCTAAGGTAATAATTTATAGTAAAATGTAAGGAAAAAAAATGTAAGGTATGTTATCATTTAAAACCATATACATTATATAGAAAAGAGAAAACATTCCCCGATGGTTATAGGGGTAGGTGTAAAGACCAATAAAAACAAAACCACTAAAAAAAAAAAAATAAAGAGAAATATAAGCAAGCCTTTCACACGTTTATAAATAGAAACCCAACTTATCAAACTGAGTATTATTATAAAAGGAATATTATTATAAAATAAAAGTATGAGAATGTTTCTCTATCTAAAATGTTGTCTATAAAAATGGACAGTAACAAAAAGAAGAACTTAAGTGATATTATTAGAGAGTTTTATCATTGATGATATTGATGAAGACAACCTTATTAATTATATTAGTAAACTTCAATATAAAATACTTATAACTAATACTCCAATAAAGATTAAGATAATTCTTAGGTGTCATTATATAACTCCTCTTGCAACACAAAGAGAGTTGACGCTTATTACAATCATTCTGTAGAAACAATAAAATCTAGTAATAATATAGATAGTTATTTTCTAAACTTTTAACTAGTTTTTTAATTCCTGAGTTGACAGTTTTCAAGAAAGAGGTAGTGGATTTGTATTTGATAGAATAACCAAAAGAAAATAGTAAAACTTTATGAAGTAGAATATCTAAAAGCTTCACCATACATTCCTACCCCCTTGCAAATCTTCAAATTATATTATCAACGTTAACAACTTAAAAGATAACAAATGTTTCTTGTGGGCGACCCTGTCCAAGTTATATCCCACTGAAAGAGTATCAAAATATAGAAGATATGAAGACGAAATAATTATGGATGGTTTAGTATATTCTATATGCATTAAAGATATTCCCAAGGTTGAAGAGTTAAATCCTGGATTATCCATAAATGTATTTGCATTAAATAAACCAAAAGATAAGTTAAGTTTATATCCTGTATATATTTCTAATTCAAAATCAGATGAAGAATATTTTGTAGATTAATTATATATTGAAGACGAAACTAATACACATTGTTGTTTAATAAAATATCCTAATAGTTTTCTTTACGATAAGAATAATCCTAAAGCTTTTATTTGTAGAAATTGTTTAAAGTCCTTTAGAAGAAAAGAAACATTAAATAATCATTTTGAAATTTGTAGTAATCATACTCATTGTAATGTTAAGATGTCGTAAGATAATGTTCTCAAGTTTAAGAATCATCATTACAAATCTAGATTGCCTGTTGCTATCTACTGTGACTTTGAATCAAATAACATCCCCTTTTCAACATGCGCCCCCAACCCTAAAAAAGTATTTAAACAAGAATTAAATAGTTATGGTATATACGTTAAGTCTGATTATTCTAACCTATATGAGTCAGAATAAATGTCATATGTTGGTGACGATGCTAAAGAAACATATATAGAAATGATTATTTTGATTTTTCATGAAATGGTGGATAGAATGTGTCATCATGAAAAAAAGCAAGCATAAGTTAACACCACAACAAAAAAATGACCATCAGCAAACAACTAACTTTTACATATGTGGAAACGAGTTTACAGAAGATGACTTTAAAATAAAAGAGCATAATCATTATAGATCAAAATATAGAGGCGCTGCATGTCAATCATGTAATACAAAAGAAGGCAAATCAACTAAAATAATTACAGTATTCTTTCACAATGGATCTAATTATGATTTTCATTTTTATAATAGAAGAGTTAATGAAATATGAATCAGAATATTACAAATTTAAACCGCTTTCAAAAAATTCAGAAGAATATATTTCAATAGATTATGGAAGTTATTATAAAAATTTAAGGTTCTTAGATTCATATAGATTTCTATCAAAAGGGTTAGCGGGGGTTGCAAAGTCATTAGATGAATTTCCAATACTAGATAAAGAGTTTATCCTTATGAGTATGTTGACTCTGAAATCACATCAAAAGCAAAAGACTTGTTTATGAAACCTGCGAATGCCCCTGCAATTAATAGATTTTATTCCTCATTAACTAGCTGCATGGGATAACGCAAGATAATTATAATCATGACCAAAAAATGTACAGGAATCATTAAAAAAACTGTAAAACAAGGATTGACAAAGATTATCATGAATTAATATCTTAAAACAGATGCCGAAAACACTCTCGCCAGATGCATTTTAAAAGTTAAACACAGACATCAACCGTGAAAACGACTTATTTTTCTCAACGCAACAATGAATATACTTGCTCAACAAGAAATCATCACCAGCAAAAAAACTTGTCAGTGTGGACCAAAATACACAGGTACCGACCCTCAAACCATTTTCCCTCGAGAGTGGAATGCCCTGCCAAATAGAGTATCAAGGTATCTGTTGACCAATTTAAATGT
Organism: Doris montereyensis; assembly: GCA_037039925.1. Lineage (NCBI taxonomy): Eukaryota > Metazoa > Mollusca > Gastropoda > Nudibranchia > Dorididae > Doris > Doris montereyensis. The sequence continues at coordinate 190,241 of JAXRKP010000420.1, forward strand.
GCTTCAAAATTATGAACATGAACAGTGTAACATTAGTTCGCATTCATTCAAAAGATTGCGAATTATATTCTGATTCTGATTCTGAGTTCTGAATTGATTGAAAGATTATGATATGCAGGTATTGAGTTAGAATTGATTCAAGATTATGAATAACGCAAGATATTATAATTAGAATCGTTTGGAAGATTATGATATAAAGGTATTGATTTAGAATCGATTCTTAAAAAGATTATGATATGCAGGTATTGAGTTAGAAGTTGATTCTAAAAGATTATGATATGCAGGTATTGAGTTAGAATCGATTCAAGATTATGATATGCAGGTATTGAGTTAGAATTGATTCAAGATTATGATATGTTACTAATGTTTGAAAATGAAATAAGAGGTGGGTTCTCTGGAGCGTTAGGTCCAAGACATGTAAAAGTTTATGATACAAATATTTCAGGTTATAAGAAAGGTATACAAAAAATAAAGTCCTTTAGAAAGAGGTCAATATGAAGAGGTAATTAATAATGGGGGTAATTTAAATGAATTTCTAAAAGAGAAATATCTTCTATATTTAGATGCTAATAATCTATATGGCTGGGCTATGAGTCACAATTTACCAACAGAAGATTTTAAATGGGAAGAAGTTTTTGATTATTATTTAGATATTCCAGAAGGTAGAGGATGTATTATTGAATGTGACTTAGAATATACGAAAGAAGCAAAACTGAGGACAATTAGATATCCATTAGCAGCTGTAAAAATGAAAGTAACTGAAGAAGACTTATCCAACTATCAATTAGAATTACTTGAAAAAAGGTAGAACATTAGGTAATGAAGAAAAACTCTTCCTAACATTAAGGGATTAAAAAAATTATATGATTCATCATAGGATCTTGAAAGAGTATATTAATTATTAGTATGGAAGTTACAAAAGTATACAGAACTATTTCTTTCAAAGAGTTAGCATGGTTAAAGAAATATATTGATTTTAATACAGATCAAAGAACAATGTCCAAGTCTGACTTTGAGAAAGATTTATGGAATTTAATGAACAATGCCTTCTATGGAAAAACAATGGAAAATTTTAGAAATTTTTATAGAAATGAAATGAAATTATTTACAGATCAAAAGGAAATACAAAAACACATTAATAAACCTAACTTTAAACACTCTGGTATTTTTAATAAGAACTTTGTAAGAATAATTAATAATATAACAACAGTTAAGTACAACTAATGAAAAAGATATTAATTTTTGATGATTATAAAGAATGTTTATTTAGTAATAATATACAAATGAATGAGATGTTCACAATGAATTTTAAAAAAATGAAATGTATGTAAATGAAATAAATAAAAAAAAAAAGTCTATCACCATTTGATGATAAAAATAAACACAAGCTGATGATATACATACACTTCCTTATTGAATGTCTACTGAATAATACGAAATTCATTTCCATCACTTTCTATTTGAATTACTCTATCACTCACAATAACTGCATATGCTCTTAAATTTGTAACGCTCTTATCAAAATTCATTTTGACAGTAATATTAATTACTAATCCTTTGATTTTATCGCTTTGATTACTTACATCAATAACATAGATTGGGTAGTCTTCCTTGTAATCAAAATGTGACATATTAACACTAGTTTCATCTCCAAAACATTTCTTTTAAAAGTTAATAGCCTATCTAAATATTCTACTGAATTGATTGCTTTTGAAATTCATATTAGAATCTACTTCTGGATACTTTCTCGAATTAAGTGTTACAAAAATAGTTCTTACATTTGCATGATAAAATAGAGACTTATCAAATTCATCTTGATTGTGCATTTGCTTTTCTTGAAACCCAATAATAATAAACCTACGTATATTAGGAGAACTGCTAGTACTTAATCTCCAATCAAATTTTTTCCAGAAGGAATGTCTATATCTTCACCTCTTAATATTTTATAAGCAATTTCAGATTTTGTTTATTTCTAATTTGAGTTAATAATTCATTTTCATATTCTAAATCAGGTTCAACATGAAGGACAAACCATAACAGTTTTCTTAAAATTTACTTTTCCATTCTTTGTCATGGTATTTCCTAAAAGAGGATTTCCTTCTGTATTTTTTCCCTCTTTTTCAAATTTTCCTATAATTGCATCGTGATCTTCAGATTTTCTAAATAATGATAATTCATGCTCAGATGCATACATTACTTTATCATGTGTCTGACAAAAAATACAAAAATATATAAGTTTGCAATTGAGAAGCTAAACGATCCGGCTCCCTTTTTAACATTATAATAATGCCTCACATTCAATCCATTACTTCCAAAATGATTACTTCCTTCTCTATACCACAATTGATTTAATCCTTCTGTCTTTTCAAAGCTGTCGGGGTAACGTAAATAACCTAACATAGTAGTTGTTTCCCCTGTATTATCTATACTTTCAACTTCTTGTCCGTTAACTTTATATCTTATATTAGAAAATAAATACATCATTGCATTATTAATTAAAGTTATTTTATCTTTGGCTTTATAATTGCTTGTAAAATTACCTTGATTTCTAACTAACTCACCCTCTATTTCTAAATAACTTTCTGAAATATATAGAAAGACATCTTGAAAATCAATTCTAATTCTTTTTTCACCACTTTGATTTAGATTAGGCTGCCAGAATCAGGAGTATATTCATGATATTCATATTCACTTATACTTTCATCTGTTATAAAATTTTCGCCAAGATTTGGTTTATCCATTTTTAAAGAAAGAAAACAAAAGGTCACGAAGTTCCATTTTTAATAATAAGAAAATTCGATATTTTAAAGAAATCCGATTTCATCATTTGTAATCTTTGATTAGGAAAAGCAATTCGGTTAATCAGATACTCACCCATATTTATTTTAATTTTATTTAGATTAACATCACTACCAACACTAAGCTTTATTTGTTCTGGAGATGATCTTACAACAAAGTCGTTCTTGTTTTTTCTAACAGTTATCCAAAATGGTTTAGGAACATCTAGATTTTCAACAGTCATGTTTAATCCTTCAATAAAAAGATCTTCTGGATTATCTTCTAATAAATATCCCGAAATAAAAAACGTTGACCCAACTGGTGGTTCTTTCAGATCATTGATACCATTTTCAAATTTTGGAATAAACTCAAGAGCCGTTTGATTATTATTCTTTATATTTGAAGCTACAAAAATAATAACCATGACGTTTTGTTAATACAATTGCACACTCGTATTGTTTAACTGGAACTAAGTTACCAAACATTTTACCTGAGTTATTTACTCTCAATATATCCAATGAACCCTTTTACAACTAACTGTGTTATTTCTAACTTTAATATTAATATCCCAATCATGTTTATCGTTAATTAGTTTCCATGAAATACAACATTTAACTTTGTACTCTTTTCTACTTTTTCTTCATCAAATAATTTTATATCATCTGATAAATTCATTTAATTTCTTTTATACATACCATTACTTTCTAATCTAAAAGCATATAATCTATTCTTTTTTCCTTGATTATTAAACCCTTCTGCATTTTCTACATCATCAAGATTCTTCTGATGACTATGAAAAGGAGATATTATTTTATCATCATCATCGTGTTCTTCCTCTAACTCAACGTATCCAATTTTTCATCAAAATTATAACCATCATTTATTTTTTTTAAAAATATAAACATAGATGACCACAAACAAATCCTGACTTTTGTATTTGATAAATATTATATCCTATCGCGGAATTATTTAGATAATTTTCTAATTCTAAAATGGGCTAAATACCATATGAATCAAAATAATATTGTTCATTGTTGTCTTTATAAAAACATACCCAGTGAGTCCGAGTCATATTATTTTTATCATCGCTGTCTACTAAATTAATTATTACACACTCTTTCTTACGTGGTTTACAGGGCAATTCATCTCTAAGATAAACACCACGGAAATTTTTAATTTTTCATTGTTATGTTGAATCCTTTAAATCAACGGAAATTTTTAATTTTTCATTGTTATGTTGAATCCTTTAAATCAACGGAAATTTTTAATTTTTCATTGTTATGTTGAATCCTTTAAATCATAATTTGATAAGGGTTTGTTGGGAAGTATCAAATCTTCAACACTTAAATATTCAACCATTTATTTATTTATGAAAATGGAACACATATATATTGTCTCAAATGTAAAAGGAGAACACATACCACTGATCTAGAAGAAAGAATAACAAAACATAATAGAAACATGTTACAGGGTAGATGTGTTGTATGTGGTGTTCTAAAATCTAGATTTCTAAAAAGCACCAAGGTGAAGGATTGGCAGATAAAATTATTAACACTAACAGGGTGCCAGAAACACATTCACCATCTCATAAATTTACTGGGCCTTTTACTAAATTAGAGAATACACTAGATAAAGATGATAATCCTTTACCACATTCTTAACCATATATCCAAATGGATGAAATATCTTAGCTTCATGATATATGTTATAAAGACACATCTAAATTTAAAGATAAAAATAAAATCTGTGATATAGAGATGTTGGCAAGATTAAAACCTCTTAAAACAAACGGATTCAGAGAATGGTTAGACAGGAGGGTTGTGCAGAACGCCATTGGCTCAAAGATGACATTAGGTATGGGGGCTAAATGACTAGGTAACGAACCGTTAACTAATGAATTGAGTGATGAGTTACATAAAATAATTATTAAGAAATTTCCTAAAAGAAAAGTTGTCGTCTTCAGGATAGATGAAATATGGTCG
>JAXRKP010000420.1:197500-210000 GCA_037039925.1 Doris montereyensis
ACATTTGCTATAGATTACTTATTCTGAAAGACACATCCTTCAAATCTGTGAGTTTTATACGTGAAATTTAACATCACATCACGTTGCCAGCCTGAGTGCAAATGATAGAGTAGAAAGGAAGTCCGTATCGAGTACGTATATCAAAATAAGTTTGGAATTTCCACATCACATGACTGTCCCTCTTTCGTTGCTCACCCTTTGCTCGGCCATGAATTGTTGAAAATTAATTTCCTGACCTCCAATTTATCTTACCATTTTCGTAACAGTTACATGTCCTTTGGTCTCTTTAAGGTGAGTGAATTTCAATGCGAACGCTTTTCAGAAGACCATTTCAAATCTAGCACATTGTCAAATTGTGAATGAGAGTAAATAACCAAGCAGGATCTTCTAGATCTAGATATCTATATCTAGATCTATATCAGTAGTCTCCGTCAAATTGCACGGTCCACGGATGACAAACTAATCATGCATTTTGGCGAAGTGCAATGCATTTTCACGGAGTCAAGGGCCACAACCCATTATTTACACTGCCATTCGTGTTTGGAATTAAACTCTTTTTTGTGTAATTTTACGGTTTAGGGGCGTAAAAAAAAGTGGGTCAAATTTGAACTCGATCTCGGTATTGGTTTAGATCTACGTTTAAAGGTGAGAATAAGGAAATATAGTCACAATCCCGTCCTTGAACACCCTTCCTAACACTACCCTACTTGCCCCATCATGGTGTGGGGATAAGGGTTTCAAGGAAAGGGATTGTGGAAGGATTTCTTCAATCTCACCTCTAAATGTAAATCAAAGCCTATACAGAGATGAGTACAAATTTTACCCACTTTCTTGTATGCCTTAAACCGTAAAATTACCCTTTTTGTTAGTTTGTTACTGTTTGGATTTTGTTTGTTGTTCGTTAGTAGAGCGTACCCTATATGCCTCACCTATTCTCATAGAGCTGATACATTCTTCTCTCACTCATAACTACATAAAGGGTAGGATGGTGGAGACAACTGACAATTAGATCTCGGAATGAATTTTGTTGTTGTTGACACGCGTCATACAGAGTTCGATCTCCATGGGTAAAAGTGACACTGTAGCACTTTAATGGTAATAATGATAGAATAATAACATCAAGACGACAAGTGATCTGAAGGCAAACTGGATAAGACTATAAGACTTTATTCGTGTTGAATTGTTTTTGTTAGCGTGTCATGAACTCTGTGTGCGATGTACATTACAGTGCTAGCAGTCATAGCAGTTTGATGTGAGCGCTCGGGCGGCACATGCCCCCCCAAAAACTAACTAGTCGTCTAGGAAGTGTTCTTCATTTAGCAGAGACTTGTTAGAATTCGACCGTGAGGATCATTGTCAACAACAACCTGCTTATTGTCACTGGGTGGCCGGCCACGATGAGGTGGTTTTGCGAGGGAAACCGGTTGCGAGGTATCCACAACTGCTGCCTTAAGTCGGTCTACCGAGATTCATTCTGTCTGTCCGCCAATGTCTAGCAGGAAATGTTTATCCCATTGTGCTAAGATTAAGTATGGACCAGTATACGGTCTTTGAAGGGGACCCCTGTGTGCGTCCAATCGTACATAAACATACTTTACCGACATCAGAGACTGGGGCAGGTGTGTCTGCGGAGAACTATGATGGCGTGTTGGTCATGGTACATGGAGGGATGCGTTTCAACGGAAAGCATTTAAAATTCTTCAGCAGAGCGGTGCGGCGAATGATCCGCTCGCCATAAACAAGTTCGGCTGAAGAGTAGCCAATATCCTCTTTTGGGGCGATTCTAAGACCCAGGAGAACCCAAGGAAGTTCATTGATCCAATTGGGGTTGGTCAGACGAGCTTTGAGGGATGCTTTGAGTGAACGATGGAATCGCTCAATCAAACCGTTGGCCTGCGGGTGGTAAGCGGTTGTGTGGTGAAAAACGTTTGAAATGATAATACTATTACTGGTGATGAACCTTTGTTCAAGGTTTGGTTCGTTTAATTTTTGGAGTTATGTCCCTTGATTTACCTTATATGGAATGTGTTTCTTGGAATTGGTCCGGTGGCGTGAAGCCGGCAGAGAGAAGAAAATAAAGAACGGAGGAGGTAGATTTCGAAACTTATTACTCTGATGTTATTGTGTTTTATTTGGCCCTAGATCGGAATGAATGTGATTTTTTTACATTTAGCTTTTAGCTTTGGCATTTAATTTCCTCATATCTAGATTTATTTTTAGATTTAGGTCTAGAATGATAAAATGTAGACCAAGAGTGTCAAAATATGAAATATATCAGAGTACATATCTCATCTCAAAGTCTGATTAGTTCTGCATCTTCCAACTCAAATGTTGAGTAATGGCTTGGGAGGAGTTCCGTAGTCGGGCAAAGTTCAGTCGAACCTGCTTAAAAAACAGAAAACCTGTGAAAAGCGGAAACCTGTCTAAAATAAAGAGAGAGCCCCTGTGATGAAACACGGAAATTGGAAGTAAAATCCGCTACCTTGCAGCTCTTTAACCTGTCTTAAATGGTTTCCTTCCACTACAAACACACACACACACACACAATTTTAAGAGAAAGGAAAAAGTTTAAGAATGTGGACATGCAATCTTTTATGCCGTTTGTCATTACTGGTAAGAGAGTGTGCACAAGACAAATGAACAGCTTGGAGAGGACATTGCTGCTAAGTAACGGGTTTCAGCTTGAACTTTGAAGTTTCTCTCACATAGCTGGAGCTTATCCTGGTTTCTGTTGCGTGAGGCAGAACAGGTCAGAACTCATCGGGGTAGGACATGTAGGCTTTACTCCCAATCTGACTCTGGTATCCATTTGCACATGGGTTGAGTGTATTGTTTGTTTCTTTGAAGAACCCTGCCCACTATGGCGGTGATCTCAGGGTGTATAATTAAGTAAAGTTCCTGCTAGGTCATTACGGCCCATAGAGTCAAAGCTTATCCCAAATTCTGTAGCATGAAACAGAACAGGTGATTAAAATCACCTCTTGGACACGACACAGGACACTAGTCTGTCGCAGGTTTTACTTCCAAGCCAGTGTTTGTACCCATTTTCACCTGGGTTGAGTTGGGAAAAATGCGTGTTAGATGTCTTTCTTAAGGAGCCCAACGACAGACCTAGTTTTTCTAGGATTTGAACACGGGACCTTATGATTATCCTTAATCCAGCAGCCTAACCAAGGAGCTATCGACGCCACACTTGCATAGAACCCACACCGAAAATTTAGACCGGTAGCTGTCGCCCAATGTGGCCCCATTTTGTTCAGATTGGCATAAACCGACAAGTCAGAAAGCTCTTTTTTTTGTTGTTGCTAGCTCTTAGCGGTCACATAAATGATCTTGTACTTAATTTTTACAAAGAAGATCCATTGATTGGGTGGAATCATTTGCCTCTGCTTAGATCTTGCCAGATGTCCCATCGCAGCCTTTGTTTTCCCCATAATTACAGCAAGGCATCTCATTTTTTAATTGAGAATGTGTCCCGGTTTCTAGTGTAGTTAGTGTGAAGCGGAACAGATGATGATGATAGGACAGGACGCTAGATTGTCACAGGAACCTCTACCCAGCTGATATTGCACCCATTTCAACAATGTGTTGTGTGTGGAAATACATGTCTAGCAGCCTTCCCAAGGAACACAAGGTCAGATCAACACTTGGATTTCAAGCAAGGACCTTATCATCCCAATTCTGACAGCATTACTCCTGAGCTGTCGTCACTAACTGACAAAGCTTCATATATTAAAAGTATTTAAGTACATTTTATTTATCGTTTCCTGGGAAAAAAAATTTTTCATTGAACCTATGTTATGCAGGTAGGCGTGAACAGTTTTATTCCAACTTTTTAATGCCTGTCCAAAATGGCGGCTTGGGTGATTTAGAATTCTACTCAAAGACGGAGAATCAATGACATTTCGAAATAATTAAAGGGCACTTCTGGTGGTTAAAAACTGCCTTAAATGAAAACGATCTTGGGATCATTTAGAACGTACATTCCAAGTGAGTCAGTATGGCAACAAAGCCTTTTGCGAATAAAGAACAACCAACTCATGTTTTCCTGTTTGCTTCAGTGCGTACTGAGGAATCCTTGAAGGACAGAGAAGAATGGAGATCCACGATGACCAATGCTTGCCTTAAACTCGGCAACATGAAAAATAAGTCTCAGGAATTCACAAGAACTGTATTTTCCAATGATTGAATTTGCGGTCGATTTTTGTTTGGAGTCAACTGCTTCAATTATCGTAAATCAGTGACTCTTTACCTGTCAAGAAATACTGAACTCAAGCAAGTTTCATTATATCGAATGTTTCGTAATTGGATAAATAACGGACGATACACCAGGTAATCAGTTGACCTCTGCCGAACCCCAAAAAGTGACTTTCTGTGAATCCCTGGAGTTTGATCGATCTCAGATTAAAAAGACTGTCTTAAATTCTTTTTTCTTTTTAGATTCAAATCTAATTTTTCTTCGACCTAGACAAGAATCTTGACTAAGATAAATTTTGATCGGAAGAAAGTCACTGTAAAGCAAGATTTGAAAGCTTTCTGATTACAAAAAAATCACTGTCATTCAAAATTTGATAGCTTATGATTACAAGATAAAGTCACTATCAATCAAGGTGTTAAGATGGCGAGAAAGTGACTGTCAATCAGCATACTTGTGGCAAAAAGAAGAGTATGGGGAAATCTGATTAGTATGACATTCAAAACAGATGAAGTACCAGTACATGTAAATTGCTCTCACTATACTAAATGTCAGACAAGATCCCAACACACCAGTCAATGAAGACCTTGAAAGACTTTACCACACGGCCTGAAGTAACAAACTGCATCTGCTGAAGATAGAGCAGATTGGAGATACCTCATCATACCTCATTCTTATCAGGAGGGATCGGACGGTATAAGAAGCCGGCGTTCTTTGCCAGGCGGTTTTGTCTGCGGCGGTCAATAAAAATGTTCGGGAAGGTAATTTCTGTCCACTCTTTGATGTTATCGGATGAGCTCTTGCATTGCTTTCCATTTCTGCATCCTGCTCAATCATGCCTCAAGGGTACGGAATGGAGCTATCTATACCTAGTCTCAAAACGTCCCAGGGCAGGTGAGTCAGACAACACTTCCACAGACGGGCCATAGGCTAGACTAGGCATAACATATAATTAACACTCATTTAAGGACAGTGTTTTTAGGCAGCATTCTCGCTCTTGGAAAGTTTGAGTATGAAACCTGTACTCTCCCGGCAAGTTAGATACTGGTTACTGCCCCATAGAGCTTGGGCCTCTACAGGTTTTCGTAGCATGAAGAAGATCAGGTGATAATACACCACTTCATAAGCAGGACAATAGACTTACGCAGGTGTTTACTCACACACCTTATGATGGTACCCATGGGTTGAGTGGGACTGACTGACTTACTTTCAGTTTCCGTGGTGTGGTGCCTTCTTGTTCCTACAATAACAGCATTTCAGTATTTTAGTTGTGCTGAGTTTTTCCCACGATAACAGCGTTCAGGTATTTTAGTTGTGCTGAGTTTTCCCACGATAACAGCGTTCAGGTATTTTAGTTGTGCTGAGTTCTTCCCACAATAACAGCGTTCAGGTATTTTAGTTGTGCTGAGTTTTTCCCACGATAACAGCGTTTGGCTATTTTAGTTGTGCTGAGTTTTTCCCATGATAACAGCGTTTGGCTATTTTAGTTGTGCTGAGTTTCCATACTATACATTTTTATATTTTTTTTTTTTTTTCAGATTGTGTTGGTTTTATACATGATTAATAATGGCATCGTCAATGAACGGACAGGAGCGATGGATGTCAAGACATTTGTCATTACGGTTAGTATTGACTGTTTTACAATCATTTTTATACATCAGGACTTCTACCTTAATAAGAGAATAACAGATAAGATGATTTCTAAAAAAAAAAATCTTTCTAAAGAAATTACGGGGTAATATTATTCAATGTCATTTCTTTCACTTTTGACATGTCCCTTCCTCACTGTTTGTCTTTCCTCTAGCTATGGCATCATTACATGCTAGGTGCGGTCCCACAAATCATCATTACATGCTAGGTGCGGTCCCACAAATCATCATTACATGCTAGGTGCGGTCCCACAAATCATCATTACATGCTAGTGCGGTGCGGTCCCACAAATCATCATTACATGCTAAGTGCGGTCCCACAAATCATCATTACATGTTAAGTGCGGTCCCACAACTCATCATTACATGCTTAGTGCGGTCCCACAAATCATCATTACATGCTAAGTGCGGTCTCACAAATCATTATTACATGCTAAGTGCGGTCCCACAAATCATCATTACATGCTAAGTGCGGTCCCACAAATCATCATTACATGTTAAGTGCGGTCCCACAAATCATCATTACATGTTAAGTGCGGTCCCACAAATCATCATTACATGCTAAGTGCGGTCCCACAAATCATCATTACATGCTAAGTGTCCCACAAATCATCATTACATGTTAAGTGCGGTCCCACAAATCATTATTACATGTTAAGTGCGGTCCCACAAATCATCATTACATGTTAAGTGCGGTCCCACAAATCATCATTACATGCTAAGTGCGGTCCCACAAATCATCATTACATGTTAAGTGCGGTCCCACAAATCATCATTACATGTTAAGTGTCCCACAAATCATCATTACATGTTAAGTGCGGTCCCACAAAATCATCATTATCATTACTAAGTGCGGTCCCACAAATCATCATTACATGCTAAGTGCGGTCCCACAAATCATCATTACATGCTAAGTGCGGTCCCACAAATCATCATTACATGCTAATGTGCGGTCCCACAAATCATCATTACATGCTAAGTGCGGTCCCACAAATCATCATTACATGTTAAGTGCGGTCCCACAAATCATCATTACATGTTAAGTGCGGTCCCACAAATCATCATTACATGCTAAGTGCGGTCCCACAAATCATTATTACATGTTAAGTGCGGTCCCACAAATCATCATTACATGTTAAGTGCGGTCCCACAAATCATCATTACATGCTAAGTGCGGTCCCACAAATCATCATTACATGTTAAGTGCGGTCCCACAAATCATCATTACATGTTAAGTGCGGTCCCACAAATCATCATTACAAATCAAATCATTACATGCTAAGTGCGGTCCCACAAATCATCATTACATGGTAAGTCAAATCATCATTACATGCTGAGTGCAGTCTCACAAATCATCATTACATGTTAATGTTAAGTGCGGTCACAAATCATGCATGCTAAGTGCGGTCCCACAAATCATCATTACATGTTAATTCAATCATCATTGCATGCTAAGTGTAGTCCCACAAATCATCATTACATGTCAAGTCAATAAGTGCATGCTAAGTGCAGTCTCACAAATCATCATTACATGTTAAGTCAATAATCATTGCATGCTAAGTGTAGTCATCACAAATCATCATTACATGTTAAGTCAATAAGTGCATGCTAAGTGTAGTATTAGTCTCACAAATCATCATTACATGTTAAGTCAAATCATCATTACATGCTAAGTGCGGTCCCACAAATCATCATTACATGTCAAGTCAAATCAAGTGCATGCTAAGTGCAGTCTCACAAATCATCATTACATGTTAAGTCAATAAGTGCATGCTAAGTGTAGTCTCACAAATCATCATTACATGTTAAGTCAATAAGTGCATGATAAGTGTAGTCGGTCCCACAAAATCATTACATGTTAAGTCAATAATTGCATGCTAAGTGCAGTCGGTCACAAATCATCATTACATGTTAAGTCAAATCATCAAGTGCATGCTAAGTGTAGTCGGTCACAAATCATCATTACATGTTAAGTCAATAAGTGCATGCTAAGTGCAGTCTCACAAATCATCATTACATGTTAAGTCAATAAATGCATGCTAAGTGCAGTCTCACAAATCATCATTACATGTTAAGTCAATAAGTGCATGCTAAGTGCAGTTTCACAAATCATCATTACATGTTAAGTACATGCTAAGTACAGTTCCACAAATCATCATTACATGTTAAGTACATGCTAAGTACAGTTCCACAAATCATCATTACATTTTAAGTGCATACTAAGTACAGTTTCACAAATCATCATTACATTTTAAGTGCATGCTAAGTGCAGTCTCACAAATCATCATTTCACATTAAATGCATGCTAAGTACAGTTTCACAAATCATCATTACATTTTAAGGGCATGCTAAGTACAGTCTCACAAATCATCATTACACGTTAAGTGCATGCTAAGTACAGTTCCACAAATCATCATTTCACATTAAATGCATGCTTAGTACAGTTCCACAAATCATCATTACGTTAAGTGCATGCTTAGTACAGGTCCACAAATCATCATTACACGTTAAGTGCATGCTTAGTACAGTTCCACAAATCATCATTACGTTAAGTGCATGCTTAGTACAGTTCCACAAATCATCATTGCGTTAAGTGCATACTAAGTGCAGTTTCACAAATCATCATTTCGTTAAGTGCATGCTTAGTACAGTTCCACAAATCATCATTATCGTTAAGTGCATGCTAAGTACAGTTCCACAAATCATCATTTCACGTTAAGTGCATGCTTAGATACAGTTCCACAAATCATCATTACACGTTAAGTGCATGCTAAGTACAGTTCCACAAATCATCATTACACGTTAAGTGCATGCTTAGTACAGTTCCACAAATCATCATTACACATTAAGTGCATGCTTAGTACAGTTCCACAAATCATCATTACACGTTAAGTGCATGCTAAATACAGTTCCACAAATCATCATTTCACATTAAATGCATGCTTAGTACAGTTCCACAAATTATCATTACACGTTAAGTGCATGCTAATTACAGTCTCACAAATCATCATTTCACATTAAATGCATGCTTAGTACAGTTCCACAAATCATCATTAGACATTAAGTGCATGCTAAGTGCAGTGTCACAAATCATCATTACACGTTAAGTGCATGCTAAATACAGTCTCACAAATCATCATTACACATTAAGTGCATGCTAAGTGCAGTGTCACAAATCATCATTTCACATTAAATGCATGCTTAGTACAGTTTCACAAATCATCATTTCACATTAAATTCATGCTTAGCACAGTTTCACAAATCATCATTTCACATTAAATGCATGCTTAGTACAGTTTCACAAATCATCATTTCACATTAAATGCATGCTTAGTACAGTTCCACAAATCATCATTTCACATTAAATGCATGCTTACTGTCGCTAATTGTGTGAGGTTCCAAAATTATATGATATGCACCATAGAAAAACAGAGTCAAAAAATTATATGATATGCACCATGGAAAAACAGAGTTTAAAAATTATATGACATGCACTATGGAAAAACAAAGTCCCAAAATTATATGACATTCACCATTGAAAAACAAAAGTAAAAACCCTATCTAGGTCTAGTACAACTGGAACCAACTTCTCCAAGTTTTCTGATGTTCTAGGCCTACTATTCACTTGCTTTATAATATTACATTCTAGCAATCTAGGGCTAGATCTAGAAAATTATGAATCTAATGAAGAACTAGATCTTCACATAGCCATACGTTGGTCTAAATTTAGTTTCGTCTGGTCTCCGTTAAAAGATAGAGTGCGCTAGATCTAGATCATCCTCAAGATCTACAACTGTTGGCTACATAAATCGCACAATGAAACCTTAAATTTAGAAGCCTTTCTGTTGGACCCAATGGGGTGTCTAGCGCATGCAATTATCTACCCTTGTTACAGAAACAGATATGTGGTATTGGTAACTCTTTTGCGTGGAGCCTGAATCCCTTAGTTTATTATAGTAAATTAAGGGGACAGTGAATACTCCCCACACCGTTCATAAATAATAATGTTATTACAAAAGCAGTGTAACATCCTCTATCCACTCCTTGTTTTCTCTTCCTCCTCTTCTTTTTCTCCTTTTTCTCTCTTCTTCATCTTCTCTGGCTGTAGCTGATTTTGTTACCATGTTGTCTTAGTAATCTGTTGTAAGTATCATCATTTCTGAATTTCCTTCCTAGGATTCACCATAATGTCTCCTACTCCGAGATTTTACCTACAAGTTAAATCTATGGAAGTATTCCCATAGTTTGGGCACACACTATATTATCACCGTCTCTGACCCTGAAATTTACTGATGCCCTTCCCCACCTCCGACCTGCTCCCCCTCCCCTACCACAACCCACCGCAGTTTTTGTTTTGGTCGTATTTTGTTCTAATTCTCATATGATTGAGTTTTTGTTTCTATTTCTAGGTCAGTTTCTGTTTTGAAAATTGTCAGCAAGCCACTCTTAGCTTTCTTTGAGAAGACCTGATGATGGCTTGGGTGGATTGGATGTAAAAACAATATTTTTAATATTGTGTGTTCACAATGTGAATGGCCTTGTGGCACGGTAATGCTAATAAACTTGAGAACATGAGAATTTGAGACCCTGAGTTTGAACTTGGTTCTTTCCTAGTGTTCCTTGGACACTTGTTTTCCCACTCGATCCAGATGTAAATATGTACCTGCACCAGACGGGAAGGAAATCTATGACAGACTAGTGTCCAGTATAGAAGGCGATGTTCTATCACCTGATTTGCGGCTCCTAATGGTGTGAATGGCTTTCATAAGAACTCTATTTGTCTCTCTGTCTCTCTCTCTCTCTCTCTCTGTCTCTCTCTCTGTCTCTCTCTCTCTCTCTCTCTCTCTCTCTCTCTCTCTCTCTCTCTCTCTCTCTCTCTCTCTCTCTCTCTCTCTCTCTCTCTCTCTCTCTCAGTCTCTGTCTGTCTGTCTGTCTGTCTGTCTGTCTCTCTCTCTCTCTCTCTCTCTCTCTCTCTCTCTCTCTCTCTCTCTCTCTCTCTCTCTCTGTCTCTCTCGGTCTCTGTCTCTGTCTGTCTCTGTCTGTCTGTCTGTCTGTCTGTCTGTCTGTCTCTCTCTCTCTCTCTCTCTCTCTCTCTCTCTCTCTCTCTCTCTCTCTCTCTCTCTCTCTCTCTCTCTCTCTCTCTCTCTCTCTCTCTCTCTCTCTCTCTCTCTCTCTCTCTCTCTCTCTCTCTCTCTCTCTCTCTGCCTCTCTCTCTCTCTCTCTCTCTCTCTCTCTCTCTCTCTCTCTCTCTCTCTCTCTCTCTCTCTCTCTCTCTCTCTCTCTCTTTTTTGGTGTTTAGTTTTGGAATCTATTTATGCTAAGGAAGACCTTTACTTTGGTCCTGAAAGCAGCCATTTATTTTCTTTTCATGTGTGTTTTATCATCACAGAATGTTCCAATTGTTGAAGACCAGGTTGCCTACTTAAAAGATTTCATGGAATCCACCTTGACTGTAGACATTGAAAATATCGAAAAAATTCTGCTATTCCTGAGAGGGCTCTAATTACCTTGAAGCAACAAATAAGTGAGTTATTGTTTATTTGTTCTGTTAAGAGTACTGACACTATTTGTCCATATATAGAAACGTCAGTGGCCGAAGGGTTGAATAGGCTGTCGGACTTAGGATCATGAGGTCCCGATTCGAATCCTAGCAATTTAGGTCCGACATTATGTTCTTGAGGAAAGACATGTAACACGCATTTTCCCCACTCACCCCGAGTGCAAATGGATACAAGCACTAGTTTGGGAATAAAACCTGCATCAGACTAGCATCCTGTACAGGAGTGATCATTATCATCTGTTCAGTTAACACTACAGAAAACCGGGATAAGCTTTGTATTATTTTCTTTTGATTTTTTTACTTGCATTTTTTCTCAAATTAATTTTTTCACACTAAATTCTATCTCATCCGCCATTTACCAAACAATTTGTATCACA
This sequence comes from Doris montereyensis, assembly GCA_037039925.1. Lineage (NCBI taxonomy): Eukaryota > Metazoa > Mollusca > Gastropoda > Nudibranchia > Dorididae > Doris > Doris montereyensis. The sequence continues at coordinate 209,282 of JAXRKP010000420.1, forward strand.
TTTGGCACACAGGGTCCTCTTGTCAAAGTTAATAGAATGACATCAGATTTTTTTATGTATTTTAAACTTTTTGAGAATTTTTTTTTTTTTTTTGTAATAAAAATGCCGTTTCTGTACATTCACAATATATAGTATTTTCAAAGATTCATTTTAAAAAACCTGTTCAAAATAAGAAAAATTGTAAAAAAAAAATTTTGGTCAAAATCCAAGATGGCGACCATTTCTGGCAACCAACGACGTTATAGATATTTGAATGACATAGAATGACTGTATTTTGACAGTTACTCATGTACATTCTAAAAGCTATAAAACCTTAACTCAAAAGCCCAAAAAATCACTCTGTGCCTCATGCAATGCCTTCATTACAGTAAATGGTGAGGCATTTCAATTGATTTATAATATGTAGCTTAGAACATGATGTGATAATCCCGATGTCTTCTTGATAATGTGGGCAAGTTGCTCGGGATGAAGGCGTTCGGACTATCCAAACATGACTGATTTCCCTTTCCTTCAAACTGGAGTTTATTCCCTGATGACATGCTATAAATTTACAGATTTGTCCAGTGCCTCTGCTGCAATGTTGAAAAATCCAATGGAAGACCAACACTTGGAGATTGAACCTGTGAAACTTGACAACGTCGTTTTGCGTAAAAGGAGACAAACTTAAAGTAAAGTTGACATATCAATTTGTGAAACTTTACTTTCAAAGCAAATTTGCA